>LPNX010826091.1:162752-196411 GCA_001517045.1 Pseudotsuga menziesii | reverse complement strand
ACTTTCGGAAGCAATTACTGGTAAATTTTGCACAGAATTCAAAGGAAAATCACCGGTGAATGTTTGCATGGAAGAGCAGCAGTATTTTTCTTCAATATCATAGATTCAAATGTCTTCTTCTGTTTCAGAAATATGAGAAGATGAGATATCAGAGATATCATGAACTTTCGGAGCATCAGGAGAAGGATTCACTTCATGGAGACTTTCTTCAATTCGAATTGAATGTGTAGAAGATTCTGCTTCATCTTCATCTTGAACAACTTCATTAGAGAGAGTAGTGGCTGAGACTTTTGAGTGAAGAACTCTTGTGGTGCTGGCTGTGATATCCAAAGTACTATTATGATCCTCATTGTGCTTGCCAAAGGTTCTGTCCAATATTGTCCAGACTTCCTTTGGGTATTTAACAGAATAAATAAGGTAGTACAAGCTATCATCAAGGGCCAGAGCTATTGTTCCATAAGCTCTATCACGGTCATTTAACCAGTCATTCTCATTCTCATAAGACTCTTTTCCAATTCCAATAGACACCTCATAGAGACCTTGTCTCTTCAGAGATGCAATCATCTTCAGCTTCCATTTCGAATAGCTTGTGAATGGGGTGAGAAGAGGGATTGATGAGTCCATTCAAAGTTGTACCTGTTAAGACCTGCAAATCAAAACAAAAGGCACCGTAAGGTCAAATTGAGCTATTCCTCACATTTCATGGAGAAATCTGTCAAAAATCTTGTTTTTGAGAGATTGATCTTCGTTCCGCCGTAAGCTCTGATACCATATTAATTCTTGCACATTGATCTAGGAACTAAGATTCAAAATCATCAAAGAATAATTAACAAATACTCATGAATTAGCAATAAATGGAATACCCAATAGGTTTCCTCTCTGTATATTATATAAACAATAAAGGATTACAATACCATGCATGATCAATGGCTTAACTCAATGAAGAATTCGAATACCTAAGAGGACAATTTGAATTTAATGAGTGAGTCTAGCTTAACTGACTCTTTGCCATGCAATCTCACTCAGTTAACCACTTGACCAAAACCCTAATTGACTCACCAAACCCTTAACTAAAGTTGGAGTGTAATAAATGACTTAATCTCAACTGAAGGAGATCAAACACATGTCATAGCAATCCAATCATCAAGTGCTAGTACTGCATGACTCCAATAAACCCTGATGAGGTTAACTGAAGCTGAACTGACCATCAGAAGTTGGTGAAGGCGCCTTGTTCACTCCAGTTCATTAAATAATCATTAAATAATATATTTAATGCATGGAGGCACCTTAACTGACTGTAACTGATTTGTTGAACTGAAAGTAACAACCAGTTAGCAATTAGGTGCATGAATGTCACACAGATCACCCCTGGAGTGCTCCAGTTAGCCTCCTTGACTGTAGGAGGCATGGGAGTGACTGGGATGATGGTAATTAATGCTCCACTGATGTCAATTAAACTTAGGATAGTGGTTTAACTAGGCCAATTTGACCGAAGGAGTGAGTATGAAGGTAAATGTCTCCAACAGAATCGATACAGAGCACATGCTAGTTCTCATGCACGTTTTTCTTATAAAATAGATATTGAGGTAGATTCAATGAGCAATGAAGATGCCAAGACCTATGCAAAACATCATCGAGATGGGTGATTTGAGTTACTCCATCACGAGGGAGAAGGGAGGGGGGAGGTATGTGAGAACTTTTATTTTTACCTCTTAATTGTTAAATCATATTTTTCTATTTTATCTAGATATATCTAACAATGAATATTTAAAATGAACTCATGTGAATTACAGTTCACCCAAATGTTGGTGGAACGTGATTTTATGTTTGACTCTAGTGTTAACCTAGGGCCATTGAAAGAGGTACACTTTCATAAATATCTATAAATTTATCATTTATTTTTAGAGTGTTGCCTTCAATGTTGAAATGAATAAATTTATATGTTCTCAGTAATTTCATGACACCTTTTTCTAAGATTAAAATTTTCCTTGTTTTCACAGATTCTGATCCTTTTTCCTAGGACTATGGGTATTGGGCCCCTGTCATCCTCAATTTTGGGAGACATTCATAGTGTCTCCCAAAATATCAAGGTAAATTTCATCTTTCAAATGTTTTAGTAATGATTAAAGAACAATTGGCATTCTGTTTAAATTTATTTTATGTTGTAAATTACATGTTTCAAATGTTTAAGTGTAATGATTGGCGTCTTATTTTAATTTATTTTATGTATGTATGAAAAAATTAATTAATGAAATTAAAATTGTAGGTCAGTAAAAGAACTCCAGAGACTTCGACAACTTTGGATGTGGTGACCTCTTTGGGTGTGGAGCTCACCGAGGTATAATTATTCATATTTATTATTTTAAATTCCAATTGTATTTTTACTAAAGTTTATTTACAGTATAAAATTTATATATTTAATCTTAATTGAATGTGCATGTATTATAGTTCAATCACGAGGACAATGTGGAGGAGTATGTGGATAATGATATCCATACCATAGATATTACATAGTTATGTTTTTATACTTGTGTTTGTTAATGAAATTGCATCAGAACTTTAAACTTATCATTTCAACTTATATATTTTAAGCTTGTGTGTGTGTATATATATATTGGATCAAGTTGAAATATAATTTAATTTTGTTTAAATGATTTGGTCATGCGATGCATAGATTTATTAATGTATTTATAATTAGTTACTTTTTATACACTATGTGGCATTTGTGTTTAAATTTTTTTCCTAAAGATATTAATTTTTGTCATGATGCATATATTTAATTGATGTTTTAGATTTATGTATAACTTTGTATTTGATTGGATATGTTAGTTAGGAATGTTTTCAATCATCTACATAGAATAATACATGATAGAGTAGATTATTCAATTAGATACACTTTATCCAATATATATATATATATAATGGATGAAGTTGAAATATAATTTAATTTTGTTTAAATGATTTAATTTGGTCATCCGATGCATAGATTTATTAATGTATTTATAATTAGTTAATATTTATACACTATGTGGCATTTGTGTTTAATTTTTTTTCCTAAAGATATTAATTTTGGTCATGATGTATATATTTAATTGATGTTTTAGATTTATGTATAAGTATGTATTTGATTGGATATGTTAGCTAGTAATGTTTTCAATCATCTACGTAGAATAATACATGATAGAGTAGAATATTCAATTAGATACACTTTATACAAATTTTATAATTGAAGATTGGTTCTAAGATTAGTTTCCTTGTAAGATAAACTCTAGGTGTATGGCTATATAAATCGTTCTAGGACACTATTATTTCCATACTAATTAGTTTGACTTATCATGTGCAAAACATCCTCTCTTTTGGCTTCCATTTTTAAGCTAATTCAAGATTATTTCAATGTTTGTTTATTGCTTTACATAAGAAGATTATTATGAAAAGAGGAAACATGTTTTTTGTTAATTTTCTCTCGAGTATTGGTTTAGAATGTTGAGAATTTGAGAATATTGGTTTAGAATGTTGAGAATTTGAACATAAAGACATTAATGTTTTGTGTTCATGTTCTCTTGAATATTGGTTTATATAGTTATAAACTTTAATTTATCATCTTTACCCTTGTAATAAAAAATGACAACAATTATTTGTTATGAAGATTTTTTATAAATACATTGAAAAGTATAATATTTTTTTTTTACTTAAATGGAATAGAGTTTTTTCTATAACTATATGGTGGAAAGTTGTATATAATAGTATTAAACAATTGGTTGTTAAATGTTTTTGGAATACCCCTGTTTTCCTTTTAGTACATGAACCTTCCTAATCATTCCACCAATGAAACACTATTTCTTTTGAAGTTCACGGCCATCATAGAGGGAAAGATACATAAGAGACTTAAGTTATGGTATTATATCTCAAAGTTCAATTTCATTGATTTATCATTGATATCATGATTATATTTGGTTAATAATCTTAGTGTGTATAGTGCAACTTTATAGAGTTCTCCAATTTGGATATTGAATTTTTGGTAGGACAATTTGTTTAGATTTTGTTGATAAAACAATATTGTATATAACAATAAAAAGAATGAAAATCCATGTAAGATATAATAAGAAAAATGCAAGTATTTTAAAACTCTTTTAATCTAATTTGTTATTTTAGAAATTTTTATTGAACGAAAGTAACAATTATGGCTATTTACTTGATACATATCATAATGTTAAAAAGTTATGGTCACTCAATACAATTCATCAATAAATTTGATGTACATAAGATCAACAATCTAAGAACAACATATCATATAAGTTTCATCAATTTTATGTACATAAGCTCAACAATCTAAGAACAATATCATATAAATTTCAAAGTGAAACAAATCTCATAATTCTACCATTTAATAACACGTACTCAAGTGCATAACATTATAATTTTGAAAAATCAATTTTTAACCAATATGCATACAAAATCATCAAAACAATCTATAGAACTTATTAATAATCACTCTATTTGAGTGTTACAATTGTAAATCCAATCAAGATGTCAATTGTAAAAAGTACATCATGTTCAACATGTTTCAAGTTATAAATAAAATTGTAAAGGAATGTCGTTTTCAATTATTCTTTCATGATCAACTTTTGACATTTTCCATCTTCTAGGTTAAAATTTTTTATTTGATTTAACTTCTATCAATTCTATGTGAGCTGTGCATACCAAATGACTACATTGGCACCATATGACATCAAGTTGATAGTATTTAAAGTGAACATGACTTTTAGTTTGATGTGTTTCTTGAAAAAAAAAACTTTCAATAAAATTGACCCTCTTCCATATATAAAACCGTTTGTCATCATATTCCTCCAATAATTTCATCTTTCTCTTAGTGCATCGCATCAAATAATATCTAACATTTTCATTTTTGTCTATGGGTGCAACCACAAATTCATCTTCATTATCAAACAATTTTCATATATATATATATATATATATATATATATATATAATACACACACACACACACACACACACACACATATAATACACACATGTAGATATATATAGATATATATTTGGCATTCAATTAAAAAGTATTTAAAATAAAAAATGGCATTTATTCAAGTGTAAATAAAGTTACCTTCTCTAACAATATCAGAAATTCTATCACCATCAGTTGATATTGCAATGTCCTATGATTCCCTCTACTCAAAGCTTGCTAGTGGCATTTTCTCTTTTTGATTAATTTCGTTGTGTTTCCACGGTTTAACATAATTGTCATCGATGTTTTCACAAATTTCTATTGATTATGTGTCCTCCATTGAAATAGGACAAAATAATGTTAGCTTCCTACTATCAAATGAAAACACATTCTGAAATTTTATTGTTTTGATTGAGTGTAAATGTTGAGTACCATGAATGGTTCTAACATCATATGGGATTGATCTGTCTACATCTTGGATTCCAATATGCCAAAAAAACCTATCCATCATAAACAATTTATGTACATGTTAAAGTCATTCAAAGTTAAATAATTTGTTTCGAAAACAAAGTTCATACCCGCCCACATCCATTGTTTTTTTTATTGCATTCGTGGATGAAATTCACATGACAACATTGAATAACTTTATTAGCACACACAAATCGATCAACATAATGGTTCATTTGATTCATTCGAAGTGCTTGTTTTACACATGCCTCTGCACCATCGTGCTCTCCTTTTCCATGACCAGTTTCAAATAAATTCCATTGATGTTTAATATCGTGAAGAAGAATTATCGTGAAGATTTAAATTGCCCTACACATCTATTTGACAATATCCAATGTTCATTCATTACAATTCCACGTGTTTTCAATGAACCATATATAATAAATTATATAATAAAGTTTTAGTATTTCTTGTTTATGGATTTGATGCAGGAAATGTAAAATATAATAAATTATACAATAAACTTTTATCATTTCTTGTTAATGGATTTGATGCAGGTAAGTTTTACCTTGTAAATAATTTATTATTATTATTATTAAATATAAATAAATTATATAATAAAATTGTAGCATGTATAGGTAATGAATTTTTTTATTAAATATAAATAAATTTTATAATAAAATTTTAGCATTTTTTTGTGAATGGATTTGATTTTTATAAGTTTAATGAAATATTATATACAAATAAATTGTTATTTGTAATGTATTTGATTTAGAGGGTTAGTTGTTGTTTGAGCATTTACAAAGTTGTTTATAAGTTTAGGTATTATTTATACATGCTATTTACAATTCCTAAGCTTTGTGATGGATTGTGAGTGTTCATTGGGGCATGATTTATAGGAAGAAGTAAGCATTGACAATTTAAAAAGAAGGAAACCACTTCGGAGTAAAAGACAAAAGTTTATGAAAAGAAATTCACATTTTTCTAACGAGAAATGCAATTTTAACAATTGATTGATTGCAATTTCAGCAATTGGAGAATTATAAAAAGAAAAAAGATTAACAAGAAATTGCAATTTTAGCATCTAAAGATTGCAATTTTGGCAATTTCAACAATTAATTAATTGCAATTTTGATAATTGCATATTGAAATTGCATGATTTTTTTAATTCAACTTGCAATTTCAACTTCAAGAATTTGCACTTTCTACATTTTAATAACTACAAATTTGGGAATTTGAAAAAGTATATGATTAAGGAAAAAAACGCATTTCTTAAAGGAAAAGTGAAATTTTAACAATTTATTGTTGCAATTTCAACATTCAAGAATTCCAATTTCATCAAATGGAGAATTATAAAAATTGTGACTTTTTATTGAGAAGTTGAAAGTATGTGTAACATACTCAATTTCCACATGGTAATTTTAGGGAAATGAGGTGATTTTTTTAAAATATTTCATTTAACTGTGAAATATTAGTACTAAAGAATAATTATTATCATAATCTGGATACATTAACATAAATATGTAAATCATTTTGTAGGTGTGATTAATAATAGGAGGTCTTAAAGTGTAGTCCACAAATGGAAACTTACCACCATCTAAAAAATCATACAAAGAAAACGTATATGATGTTTTCTTTGTATGATACAAGGTTATCTACACTTAAAAAGAATCTTAATAACTTGAAAGTCATGGACTAGTCTTACAATCATAATCAAATGTACTTTCATATTCATACAAACATATGCATGATCTTGAGTCAAATTGCATAAATAAAAATCTAAGAACAAATGGAAGAAAGAGACACCATTATACGTGGTTCACCCTAACCAAGGGATACGACTACCAAAATTGTTAATCTTTTTATTATTTTAATCTTGAAAAAGGGTTACAATTCTGCAGAACATCTAGTGCAATATATTTTTCCTTTTTCCACAAGATCTATTGCATGAAGAATGTTTTCAATTTACTATCCAACCTTTTTGCAACTCCTTCCTTTATTCATAAGCAAATACCTGCTATAATAATCCAATATATCATTACTTTAATTATTAAATATGAAAACTATAAAAGATTAATTATGAATATAAATATACAAATATTACTACCCCAATTCTTTATCATGATTTCTGTAACACACCTCAAAAATCCATAGTAATTTTTTTTCTATAACATATATTTTCACACACATCATTAAAGTCCCTAATTGTAACAGGGCATAATTGAACATTGAGAGTTTATTACATATCCTTGGAATTACTTCTTCATTCAACATTTCCTCAAAATTAGAACCCAGTTCTGACAATTAGACTTACATTCATTTAATTGCTTAAATTATGATTTTTTAAGTTTACTGTTCTTTCCACAGTGATCATTCTACAATGACCGTTCTGCAATAATCGTTCCACAATGATCATTCCACAAGTTATCCTTCCGCAATGACTCTTTCCTAATGATCATTCTGCAAGGGCTCTTTCACAAATGCAGATTGTGGATTCAAGGTCTCCATTAAACTATAAATAAAATTAACCTTTCGCAATGGTCATTCTGCAAGGAACCTTCCGTAAATGTGGATTATGGATTGCGGGTCTCCATTAAACTACAAATAAAATTTACCTTCCACAAATAGCCTTCCACAATGATCCTTCAGCAAATGTGGATTGCGGATTGTGGGTCTCCTTTAAACTATAAAAAAAATTAACCTTCCACAACAATCCTTCTGCAATGTGGATTACAAATTGCAAATGTAATTTTAAACATTTTAGCATTATTCTTCTGCAATGCGGATTGCGGGTTGTATTTTTAAATTTTTAGAAAAATCCATCTGCAATTATCCTTCCACAATGCATATTGTGGATTGTGGGTTGTATTTTTGTCTTTTTAGAATTTTTCTTGCGCAATTATCCTTCCACAATTCGGATTGCGGCTTACATTTCTGACTTTTTAGAGTTATTCTTCCGCAATTATCCTTTCGCAATGTGGATTGCAGATTGCAGGTTACGTTTTAACCTTGTTAGAAAATACCCCTCTACAATTATCCTTCCGCAATGTGGATTGTGGATTGCGGGTTGTATTTTTTAATTTTTAGAAAATAACTGTCCGCAATTAACCTTCTGCAGTTGCAGATTGCGGGCAACTTTATAATTTTTTTTGTAAAAATATGCTTCTCCAAACCGTGTTTTTGCAGTTTAAGAAATTTGAATTTTTTTATCGAGTCTAAGGGATAATTTGCATTTTTTATATAATTCCGACCATGAATTAAACCATAGTTATACTTGTACACTTCATTGTTTAAATCAAAGGTTGCCATCCTTGATGGGATTATTTCCCTGAGTAAGTTGGTAAAATTATTTTAGATATGATTAATATACTTGATTAACTCT
This sequence comes from Pseudotsuga menziesii, assembly GCA_001517045.1. Taxonomy (NCBI): domain Eukaryota; kingdom Viridiplantae; phylum Streptophyta; class Pinopsida; order Pinales; family Pinaceae; genus Pseudotsuga; species Pseudotsuga menziesii. The sequence continues at coordinate 187,619 of LPNX010826091.1, read as the reverse complement.
TGGTGACCATCTATGATGGGGTTATTACCAGACATGGGAATAAAGATTCACTGCTACAAATAGTTAGGGCGTCTTGATTTAAACTGTAATGTGGATTACAACGGTTCCCATAAAATATGGTGGTTTAACTGATAAAGTAATGATTGATAGGATATTTGTAGTTTCGTAATTGGTTAACTGAATAAGTTAAAATCATTTAATTAATGATTTCCAAATATCCGAATCTAAACAGTATTGATTCTACAAGGGTTTGTGAGACAAGCTTTTTAATTTAATAAATTATAGATCTGTAAATAGATGCGACTTACAAACTGATAACAAAATCGTTGAGCTTATAACATTTTAGACTAAGTCTACACAAAGAAATGATTGTAATCTTCGATCTTGAATGTTCCTTTACTCTGATTGTAAATTCTATATAAACTAGTTATTCCTATTTACCTTGATCGTAACCATTAACTAGGCCTATTTCATAATACATTATGAGATTAATTTAACAGTAATAATTCACAAACATGTAAATAATTTAAGAACGAGTATTGAATTTGAAACCATAATAGATCAACAACAACCAGATCTAAATAATTATGCTCAGAACGAATTACTAATTACTACAATAATAACATTACTAGCAATCCTTGTTGAAGATGAAATTGACAAGTCCCGAGGCTGCGTCGGTGCTGTGCATTTAGGGTTTCGTGCTGCGGCATGCTTTGGAACTTCTGGGCCGGTTGGGAATTGACCTATGAACCCTATCAGGATTCCTGACGGTGGGATAGGGTCTCCTTCCTTGTGTATGGGTGAGGATGTAGCTGCTTTCAAGAATATGATTTCTGGCAAATTGAGGGATCCAGAGGCTGCTCCAATCCCAAAGTTCATGAAGAAAATTGATGATCTCCTTCCTCAGCATCCCATGCATATTGTTGTCTCTATTGTGGATCTTTCATTGGTAGGTAAATTTACTGTACTTTGGCCCTTGCCCAAGTCGACTGACAACTAGATCCAAAATAATTAGAGGCCCTTGATCTCCAGTAGTGTAAACTATTATGTAGTAGGTAGAGGTTTCTTCCTTTTTGAATTTATTGCTAAGAAAGATCGAGATCTTATTTTTTGAAGCGGCTCATACTTTATGGGGCCCCAAGGGCTCTATATGAACAGATGGACACCAGATTTTGACCCGGCAGTGGATGTCCCTAAAGCTGTCCCTTTCTGGGTCTATCTTCCCAGCCTCCCGATTCACTGTTGGACTCCATCGTCTCTGCTGGCTATCGGGGATATACTGGGAAAATATATTGACAAAGCTCATCCCAAAGAGAACTATTCTTGTGCTAGAATTTGTGTTGAAGTAGATCTAGAAGCAGGACTTCATGAAGTAGTCAAGCTAACAATGGGAGATTGGAAGCACTATCAAAAGCTTGACTATGAACAACTACCATTTAAATGTCGCCATTTCCCTTTGTATGGGCATTTCCAAAATAACTTCCCTAAGCATCCGATAGATCTAACAGAAAAAGAGCAAGAAGAATTTTAGACCTAGTCAAAGAGAGCCAAGGCCAATATAAGGCAGACTTAGAAAAAAGAAGAAAGAAACCTAGGTCATACAAGGAAGGAAGAGACTACTAAAAAATCCCAAAATGAAGAAGGAAGCAACTCTGTTGTTCAAACAACCGAAGCCTCGGACACAAGCCAAGGTGAGGATCTAGACCATGAGGCTAAGGATGCACCAGGCTCAAATGTAGAAGGGAAAATCCCTCCTGATAAAGGAAAACACCAAGAAGAAAAGAGTCAGCTTGAGTCCTTGATCCCTACTTCAAATGAGGAGGTATCAAAGGAAGAGGAAGGAGAAATTGAAAAATCGCAACCTTCGCAAAAAAATCCAAAAAGGGAGGAAAACGGACAAAGAGATAAGAGAGGAAGCTACCTATAAAGATAAAATTCTTGGATCACAAGCTATGATTGAAGAAATGATGAGCCCCAGGTATGCCAGACAGAAAGGGAAAACCAAAGGGGCTTCCAAACAACACAAAGGTAAGTAATGAATATTGTCTCCTGGAATTGTAGAGGTTTAGGGAGTAGGAAAAAATATGAAGCAATGAGAGATTTAATCTGCATCTCCAATCCCAACATACTTCTGATTCGGGAGAAAAAAACAAAGGAAGAGGACTTCCTCCAATATAGCTATTTGTTTCGTAAAAATGATGAAGGTAATGCTAGAAGTGCTTGAGGTGACTCTGGAGGCATTGGCACCCTGTGGATGAAAGTGTCCTTTGATTTAGTTTAGTCCCTCTCCCACACGCATTGGATTCTCTCTATACTATATCATAAAGAAACTAGCATTCAGGCTAGTATTCTTAATGTTTATGTCCTGGTTATGCTTTCCAAAAAAAATGAATGCTGGCAAAAAATTCAAGAAGCTCTTTCTTCCCAGTAGCTAGAGAACCTCATCCTAGCGGGGGACCTCAACATAACTCTCAATGCCAAATAAAAGAAAGGTGGCACTATTTTCAGAGATGTTTTGAGAGAAAATGTGGAATAAATCATGATGTATTGGGACCTTAAAGACATCAAGCCTCAGCGTGGAATATTCACTTGGACTAACAAAAGAACTAGCCCCGACCATATAGCAACCAGGCTTGACCGATTTTTTGTCCACTAATCCTTCTCAATGCTCTTTTTCAGATCGGATTCCTCCATTATTCCCTTTAGCATGTCAGATCACAAACTGATCTTGCTAGATCTGGAAAAAGAAAAAAATATTGGCCCCATCCCCTTTCGATTCAACCCAATTTGGATCAAACAAGACAATTTCTAGGATCTAGTCGAATCGGTTTGGGATGCCCCCATCTCTTGCTACCCCTTTGTCTAGGAAGAAAAGATTTAGAGGCTTTAAAAATCTCTCTAATATTGGGATCAGACTCTGAATTCTCCTACAACTCAAAGGATTGAAGCAAAGCAAAATATGGAGAATCACCTAAGTTGGCAAGAAAATCAACAGTTGGACATTTCCAGTCTAGAAAAATAAACAAGCCTTCAGCGCAACCTGCATGCAGCCTGTTGGATCAAGGAAGAATATGTTAAGCAGAAATAAAGATGTATCTAGATAAAGGTCAAGGACAAGAACATGATATTTGTCCATAAACAGGTAGAAGGTCGAAAAAATTTAAAGTAGTAAAAGAGATTCAGAGCCATGGACAAACAATATAGGAGTTTGAAGAAATTAAAAAGGTGGCACATGATCACTTCCAAAATGTCTATGCATAAGAGGATCCTAGAGCTCCACTCTCCCACATTCTCGATTCAGTTCCCCTTTTGGTAAAAAACTCAACCAATAGGATACTGTTGGCCTCGGTCTCGAAAAAAGAAGTGAAAGTGGCCCTAGAAAGTATGGAGCCTAACAAGGCACCGGGGCTGGATGGGTTCATAGCAAGATTCCTCAAGGCTTGTTGGAAAACTATCAAGCAAGATCTCTATAAAATGGTATTAAAATCCCAAGGCTGCAACAAGATAGGGGGGAGCACTAATTCGGCTTTCCTAGCCCTCATCCCCAAAGAAAAATGAGCCACCTCCTTCGACAGGTTCATACCAATATCACTGTGCAATATTGGATACAAAATCATCACCAAATTCATCGCAAATAGGTTAAAAGAGGTTCTTTCTGAAATCATTCCGGAGAATCAAGGGGTTTTTGTTAAAGGGAGACATATTGCCGATAATATCATCCTTATCCAAGAAGCAATCAACTCTAGCACTCAGCATTAGGAAAAAGTTATGATTATAAAACTTGATTTAGCTAACGCCTTTGATAGAGTTAGATATGAGTTTCTCTTTCAGGTGATGCATAGGTTCTTCTTTGATCCAGGCTTTATCAGATGGATTCAAGCCTATATTATATTTTCTTGGATCACCCCTCTGATCAATGGGAGGGACACAAATTTCTTCCAAGCATCTAGGGGACTCCGCCATGGCTTCCCTCTCTATCCTCTCCTCTACGCCATCCAAGCCTCGATTCTAATTTTTCAGCTGAATCAAAGACAACTCAATAATGATCTAATTGGGCTATGTATTTCCAGAGGAGTTAAAGATGTAAACCATGCCCAATTTACGGACGATACAATTCTCCTTGGGGGGCGATCATGCATTTTGCCAGAATTTTTAAAAGGGAACTGGACCTTTATCAAGAATCCTTGGGCAGTAGGATCAATCATAGGAAAATTCAAATTCTAGGATGGAACTGCAATCCTAGAGAGATGGCGGGCATTATCAAAATTCTAGGAATTGAAGGTAAAACAAAATGGGACACCTTCAAGTATCTGGGAGTCCCTATCTTCAAATATAAGCCGAAATCCTCCTCCTGGCTTCCAATCTTGGAAAAATAAAAAAACAGGATCAATACTTGGGGAGCGGCTTGGCTTAACCATACCGAGAAAGTCGTCCTGATTAAAGCAGTGCTTTCCAGTATCCCTATTTATCAATGCTCCATCCTTCTTGCTCCAAAACGGATAATAGCTAGTATCAAAGCTATGCTCAAAATGTTCCTCTGGAAAGGGGGGAAGCAGAATGAGAAGAAGCTCCCCCTAGTTAGATGGGAAAGGGTGACTAAGCCTTTGATGCAAGGTGGACTACAAATCAAGAATTTGGCTTTGCAAAATTTAGCATTGGGAGCAAAAATCCTTTGGAATATCATCTCTGGAAATCCATCCTGGTGCAAAAATTCCCTATGGAAAAAATACCCTTCAGGAAGCCAGCTAAGATGCCTAGAAACCCCCCCATAGGTTAGAAAAGGATCTGCTATCTTCTCGATGCTGTCAAAAGCCCTCTCCTTCTTCCTCACCAAGCTCACCTAGATTCCAGGGAATGGGAAGCACATCATGGTGTGGGAAGACTTAACTATGGGAGATCACCCGATTGACCAGTGGCCTGGACTGGAGAAAATTAAATACTACATGCACAACTGCAACCTATTAACACTGTGGGATATCTATGACTAGAACTTGGATGGCTCTTGGAAGTACTGAAATATCCCATGCCCACATCATCTGTAAAATGACAAGAGCATGATGATTGCAAAGCTCTAGGGGAAATCCCCTATTACTAGAACCACCAAGGACACAAGAGGTTGGGGGGACAAGATAGGGAGTTATTTAGCCTCACCAGGATATAATTCCTTGTCAACTCATGGTAGTATGAGAAACATGGCTCTATGGAAGAGTGTCCAGGCTATGAAGATTCTTCCAAAAATTGACTTTTTAATGTGGACCTTAGCCCATGGTAGAATATTGACAGGGGAAAATCTAAGAAGAAAAGGAATGGAAGGCCCAATGAGATGCCCTTTTTGTCTTAATAGTGAGGAATCTGCTGATCACATTCTTATTTCGTGCCCTTATGCTAGAGAAGTTTGGAAGTTGGAACTCCCAGGGAATGCCCCACTACCATTGGTTAATATTAAAGATATTCTTATTAAATGGGAATCCATTTCACCTTTCATCCTAAAGTGTGAAAGAACCAAATCATGCTAGATGTCCCTACCAAAGGTAACTCTTTGGAAAATTTGGATTGAAAGGAATTCAAGAATTTTCTGAGGGAAAGTGGTGTTGGCTAGTTATGTTGCCGCAAAGGTTGAAGTGCTGCTAGGAGAGTGTCTTTCACAACTTTGGTGCGACGTTTCTAAATTCAATGTATCACCTACAGAATCCAATTGGCTTCAAAACCTGTCCCTAAACATCCCAGGGGCCTCCCTAAAGAGTAGGCTGGGGTACTCTTCAGAAATCAGGATGGAGGGAAAGGACCTTGATTCTTGGCTAAAGCATCTTCACAACCCTATTCTATTTACAGACAAAGCTTCTAAAGGGAATCTTGGGGCAGCAAGGGGGGCAGGGTTCTCATTGACCCAGAACCCAAATTCTTCTGGGGCTTGGAATGGAAACAAACAATATTGCTGAGGCATTAGCCCTTTGTCAAGGTCTGTCGACTGCCAAGAATCAAAGGAAAATAGATCTCATAGTCTTCGAAGACTCAAGAATTTTAATCCAAGTTATTGTTGAGAAGGCCCTTCCAAATCATATGCATATTCAAAAACTGATAAAAACATCCATATTCTGGCTCTTTATTTCCACAAAAGTCACTTCTATCACATTCTTCACATTCACAACAAGGAAGCAGACCTAGCTGCAAAATTTGGAACTACACTAAGCCTCGGCTCACTTATGATAAATGGATCTCAAACAAATTGTGCTCATCCATAGGATTGTGGCTAGGGTCTGGGGGATAAAATCCTTATGGGCCGATGGTCTGGAGCCCTTGCCTACCCTTGACATGTGCCTGCATCATGATGAAGGACATGGTGCTACGATGACATGTGGGTATAGGATGAAGCCTAAGGTATGTGTTAAATGTTGTACTAGGGAGGATACTGCTCCTGTGCACAGAAGGTTTTACGTCCTGTCGGCGTATTGCAAAAACTGTAAGGTGGTGCAAGGTTTAATGGCTCGAATGATCAAATCAAGTGGTAGGAGCTTCGCATTCCTAATAAGCAAGGATATAAGATTGAGAAAGGATAAGGGTAGATGGATTATCATCTAGATAATTCTCAAAAGGAGTGAATTCGTGGTCGAGCTGAGGGTGATCTGCAAAAGTGGTGATAGCACATGAGTTATGATCTTCGAGATGGAAATGTCTTTCGAGTCCACTAGTTCGTCCCCCCTGCCATGTATGTGGAGTCTGACATCCGAGAGATAAAGAGAGATATTAATAACCTGCAAAAGAAAGTGGTGACAATAGACATTGAGGGTGGAATGCATCTAGAGAACATTGATAAAGATCTGGTCTTCCGGCTGAGAAAGGAATTCAAGTGTGCAGTAAAGAACTCAGAGAATGTTGTAATTGATCTAATGGCAGAATTGGAGATAAAAGTGGACAAGCTAGCTCTGAAAGTCATAAAGGTGGAAGCTGCAATAAAACCAGGTCCCGTGCCTCGTCCTGAAGAAACAATCAACTGATTTTAGGGATAGGTTCTTTAATTTTTAAATGATGTATGTGTTAGCACACTTTGGTTTTAATTTTGGAATATCGTTTGCAATTAAACCAAGTTCACATATCTGTGTTGTATTAGAAATATAGGATGATTTTTTCTTCTGGCAATAGGGTCTTGTTGAAGGTTGTAAAGGTTATTTGCTAGTTTATTGTTTGTTTGCTGCTCAGTCTAAACTTGAGATATGCTATACTCTTTTTTCTGCTTCCATAAGGGAATTTATTAAGACATTTCTAATCCTAATTTCTACTACCATAAGGGCGTGACTTCAAACCTACTAAACTCTCTTTCTCACTACCATAAGGGAATTTTGTAACTTGGTTTTGTCTCTATTGTTATACCACCTTTTAATATACCATAACTGTTATTGTAAAAAAAAACATTACTAGCAATTCTTGATGTGGGTATGGATTCCCAATCTTAGATGCGTTAAGAAATAATATAACATTGTACATATATGATATACTACAGAAAAACATGGATATTTGTTCTACAAAAATGAGTAAAAACTATTGTCTCTAAGTATAGTTTCTATTCAACATTAAAATACACATTCTATTGTAACTAAAATCAATCATAAGAAATAGAGTAAGAACCTAGCACCAATGCTGGGAAAACAAAAGTGGAGAATTTTTTCCTCACAACCAACTTCTAGAGTAGCCAAGCTACTTGCTCCAGAATCCTCGAGCCTATTCGATGAACTACAAGAGTAAAATATTTCAATGATCCATCTCTTGCATTTCACAGATGTTAATCCCCATCCAATGCTAGCCTGTTGCTGCTTATGGACATACTAATTTATAGTATTTTTCCTAGCAATTGGTCATTATGAGCCTCCTTCTCTTTAGCACTCAACTAGAACTTGTGACCTGATTTTTGGGGATGATGCCTCCTTCATCTTCAGTTCTCACTCAGTGGTTTCTTCAACTTGTGTTTTTCTCTTGGGGGTCAACAAATACTCTTCAACATCTATATCCACTTTTGCCCCCCTTCAACATATTTTATTAAATAAAAATCTTTATTACAAAATGTTTTATTCTTGACTTTTCTGTCAAACATAATAAAAATATAAAAATAAATAAAGTATTTTTCTAGCAGAATTAATAATAATTATTAATCCAGGGGGTATTACATACACCTCCCATTAGAAGATAACACCGTCCTTGGCATTGCAACTTTTTTTTTCATTCTTCCATTATATCCTCTGGGAATAAGTCAGGATATTTCTCCTGCATATTACTTTCCAGCTCCCAAGTAGCTTCTTCCAGACTAAGGTACTTCCATTGCACCTTTACTTGTCCGATGGTACGGTTCCGAAGTAAAAGTTCTATCCTATCTAGAATGTGCTTCGGTCCCACTTGGAACTCTCCTTCGGGTTCCAACTGGATTACATTCCAATCAATCACATGAAAAACATCATGAACATATATTTTCAATATAGAAACATGAAACACATTATGCAATTTAATATTGGGTGGTAGGGCTAAGTGGTATGCGACTAACCCTACTTTAGCTAATATTTTAAATGGCCCGCAATACCTGGGTGCCAATTTCGAACACTTTCCCAGTCTCAAGAAAATTTTCTTGGGATTTACCTTTATACACACATGATCAGCGACCTAGAACTCTCTAGGAATTCTTTTTAAATCAGCATAACTTTTCTGCTTGTCTTGGGAAGCCTTTAAATTTTGTTGTACTTGTTTCATAGTTAGTTCCATATATTTTAATAAAGTTGGTCCTAACATTAATCTATCAACTGGGATACTCCATGATATTGGAGTATTACAATTACACCCATATAATATTTCAAACAGACTCATACCTCCAGAAACTTGAAAATTATTATTATATGCAAATTATACTAAGTGTAGGTAATCTTCCCACTTACCTGGTTTGTACATAACATACATTCTTAGCATGCCTTCTTAGACTTGATTTACTCTTTCAGTCTACCCATCCATTTGTGGATGATATGCAGTACTAAAATTTAATTCTGTGCCCAAACCTTTAAACAAGTATTTCCAAAAGTTACCTATAAAATTTGTTAGAATAATCAACCCATAGTTACCTACCTTAGACATTAATTAAATCATTTTTGTCTTATTACCTATTCTCCTAGATTCCACTCTATGCTAGTTTCCTTCTACATGTCATAGAAGTCAACACTTGCTAAAACTGAGTCATGGAGTGCTTCGGAAACCTCTTGGATACCATATTCAGCATGTCTACTTTATTCTAGATCCTCCAAAGTGCATATCTGCTTTTTCTGTAAAGCTTCCTATTTTATTAAGAATTAAGGCAAAAGGAAAATCTAGACTAGGTGTAGTTGACTTATTTTTTTCCCACATCATCCTCCATCCTTTTCTCCTAATAAAAGCATGTATGAGTTTTCTTTCCATCCCTTATTATCTTTCCTACTTGACTTTTCCAATTCGTGAGCATCTTAGTGGATTTGGAAACTGCTTTATGCACCTATGGGGGATTTGACTAGATTTAGTAAGACTACTTTTTGACTATTTCGAATGGAATCCTTATGCATTCAAATATATCATGTAATTATATATTGCAACAGCCTATTACTTCACAAAGTTGGCTATTGTACACTTATTCAATACAGATTAGTGTTATGCTCTAAGTTCAATCTCCTTTGATGTTAATTTTGCATGTTTGATTAGCAATTTTGTGAGTGTAATTGTTCTATCACTTAGTTTCAACTTCCACATGGTATCAGAGCATTTGTAGATCAATTTCTCTCCTTCCATATTGCTATTTCAGGTTTGACATCTTGACTAGGAGAATATTCTGCTGACTGAAGGGCACAATTTCTGAGCTATGGACCAATCTCAGAAGATCATCTTGACTCCATTAAATTTCTTTGAATGGAAAGCTGAGATGGAGATATTGTTGAGAGAGAAATGTCTCTACAGGGTTACTATGGAAACTGAGGTAGAGCCCAATGCAGCTGCAGAGAAATAAAATGGCACAACAGGATGGATGACGCCTATGGTCTTTTGTGTCTGAGCATTTTAAGAGACCTCCTCTTCCATCTTGATGGATTGACATCACCTAATCAAGTGTAGGATAATTTTGTATATATTTTTGGTAAGAAATATGAGATGAGAGGACATCAAATCGAGAATGAGCTGATCTCCTTGAGTCCCAACAGATTCGAATCCTTGCAACTCTATTTTTCCAAGTTTAAAGCCCTTGTTTTGCAGCTAAAACAGTGTGGAATTGAAAAGAAGAAAGAGCAACTAGTTTTGTCCATACTCTCAAAGCTTGGCCCTAACTATTTAGTATTTTTTTCAACCTTCCATGCCAGCAAGTTGACGGCTCGAGCCTAGAATATTCCTAAGCTTGCAGAGTTCATGGAATCCCTCACACAAGAACAAGATAAGTTGGTGATGATGGGCACCATCAAACCTTCCAAAGACCAAGATTTGGTTGTTGGAGATTCAAGGGTGGATTCAAAAAGCAAGAAAAAATCTAAAAATCCACCTGAGCAAAAGAGAGACAAGAACAAGTCTCAAGAGGATCCCTAAGGCTCCAAGAAGAACTTCCAAAAGAAGAAGAACAAAGGAGAAATGAGCAAGTACGCATACTGTAGTAAGGTCTATCATACTAAGAGCTCTTATGTGAAGAAGCAAATTGACATGTTGACACAACTCCTGGAGAAGAATAACATCTCCCTTCCTGATTGCTCAAAGAAGAGGGAAGGAGGATTCAAATTCAGAGGACAGAGAGAGAGTACATGCCTTGGTTGCTGGCACATCAAGCTCACCTAGCTTCATCATAGACTCTGGAGCTTCTAGACATATGGTTTCGACAAAAGAGGCATTCTCCTCTCTTGACATGTCGAAAGGTCCACCAATAGTTTTGGGAGATGACTCTCTCACTGATAGTTTGGGGAAGGAAGGATTGATCTTGACCATGGTAAGTTCAATAATGTGTTGTATGTTCCGGGTCTTGCCTCTAATCTCTTGTCAGTGTATAATATGACTTACACTAGGTCTCCAAAGAAGGTCATCTTCCCCCATGATGATGTTGAAATCACTGAGATTTTGAATGGTAAAGTCATAGAAAAAGGTGTTGCTGATCACACTTCGAAGGTATACATGTTTTCCCATTTTCTACCCTACTCAAACCCCTCCACTCTTCTTATTCATGCTAATGAGGTAAGCAAGCTTTGGCATGAAATATTTGGCCATCTTAACTAAAAGTATCTTTCTCATTTGAGTGAAAAAGATATGGTCATAGGGTTACCAGATATCAAGTTTTCCAAAGGTGTCTGTCAAGGTTGTATCCTAAGAAAACACCCAGAGCACAAATTTGAGAGAGCTAGTCATGAGAGAACCTCTACACCTCTTGAGTTGATCCACAGTGACATTGTTGGTCCATTTCCTCATATGTCCATGAGTCAAGACAAATATGCACTGACCTTCATAGATGAATTTTCTAGGTATTGTTGGGTTTACTTCGTAAATCATAAGTCTGAAGTTTTTGAACCCTTCAAAGTCTTTAAGGCCTTGGTTGAAAACCAGTCTGGGAGGAGACTCAAGATCCTTAGATCTAAAAATTGTGGTGAGTATGTCAAGTCTGATTTCATTCAGTATTGTAAAGATGCAGGTATTCAGATGCAACATTCGATCCCTTACACACCACAATAAAATGGTGTTGTTGAGAGAAAGAATAGGTCACTGAAGGAGATGGCAACCTGCATGATGGAGGCTAAGACTTTGCCACCAAATTTTTAGGCCAAGGCTATAAAATGTGCATCCTACATCCAGAATAGGGTGCCTCATAAGTATCTTGATGGTATGACTCCTTTCGAAGCTTGGACTGGGCACAAGCCAGATGTGACCCACTTCAGGATTTTTGGCTCAAAGGCTTGGGCTAGAATTCTAACTGAGAAGAGAAAGGCTTTGCAGCCCCAAAGACAAGAGTGCCTATTTTTTGGGTATTCTAAAGATTTAAAAGGGTACAAGCTGATCAAATTGAGCACTAAAAAATCTTTCATTGAAAGAAGTGTTCAGTTCCAAGAAGAGCCTTTAGTAGCAGTTGAAGTTGGAGAGTCTTCTTCACCACCAGATCCATTGATTGTAATTGGAGAGACTAGTGAGTTTGTTGATTCTGATATGTTTGATAATGATGATTTGATTGCATACCCTGATATTCCTAAAAGACCAAAATGGGCAGCAAAGACCATTCATGAAGCTGGGGAACTAGCTGGAAATCCTAGTGACACTAGGAGGACTAGGTCTCAGTTTGAGAGTGCCCTGTGTATCAAAGATCCCTTATTTGCTGAGAAGTGCTATCTGATGGTTGCATTAGATCCATAGACATATTAAGATGAAGCACATGGTCCAAGATGGAAAAAATCCATGAAAGAAGAATTCAGCTCGCTCCAGAAGAACAACACTTGGGAACTGGTTGATCTTCCCCCAAGGAGGAAGATAATTCAATGTAAGTGGGTTTCAAGACTAAGTTTGCTTCTGATAGTTAACCTTTGAAATATAAGGAAAAATTGGTAGCCAAGGGATACTCACAAGTACATGGTATTGACTATAATGAAGCCTTTACACCAGTGGAAAAGATGGACTCCATAAGGCTAGCTTTAGCCATTGCAACTTCGAAGTTGTGGGAGGTACATCACATGGATGTGAAGTGTGATTTCCTAAATGGACATATCATTGAAGAGATTTACATGCAGAAACTTGAAGGGTTTGTTTCTAATCCATATTTTGTGTGTAGGTTAAAGAAATCATTGTATGCGCTCAAGCAAGCCCCCAAGACTTGGTATGCCAAGATTGATGGCTTTTTGATGTCATTGAGTTTTGTTCGATGCAAGTCTGATCCTAATGTTTATTTGAAGTTGATTCATAGTTCTTTGATGATTATTGTCTTTATGTGGATGACCTTTTGATTACAGGAAGTTCAAAGAAGGAGATTGCCTCCTTGAAGGATGCAATGAACCATGCATTTTCTATGACAGATTTGGGATTGTTGAGCCAATTTTTGGGTCTTGAAATTGCTCAATCCCAACATGGAATCAAAGTACATCAGTCCAAGTATGCCTTAGATTTTTTGAACACGTTCAACATGAAATATTGGAAGCCAAGCAAGACTCCCTTCCTTTCAGGATTTAAGCTTGAAGAAGTGGGTTCTTCTCCTATGGTAAATAATGCACTGTATAGGTAGTTGATTGGGTGTTTGATTTATCTTACAGACACTCGACTTGATCTATCTTATGCAGTTAGTGTGGCTTCAAGATACATGGATCAGCCTCATGAGATCCATTGGAGAGCAGCCAAAATGTTCTTTAATTTTTTTCAAGGAACAAGAACTCATGGGATCTTCTACAAAGCTAAATCTGATCTTGCATTGATTGGGTTTACTAACAGTGATTGGGAAGGTGATGTTGATGTAATTGTAACTTCAGAATGTATTCACTTGTATATCTTATGTATTGTACCCTGATGTTTATTTTGAGAAGTGTTTATAATGTAATTGAGTCATGTAATGCCCCGATGTTTCAATCGAGAGTTTTATAATGTGAACAAGTAATGTCAAGTCATTGTGGGTAACCCTCCTATTGATCAAGGGTTAAAGTATCCATAGTTGTGGGGCCCTAGGGTTATTAGACTATCCTAGAGAATTTGACCCTATGTGAGTTATTGTAATTTAGGGCAATAGTCTCCACCTTTGTGTTAAGGATAACCCTCCTTGTTGGTCGGAGGGGCAAATTCCACACAAGTTGTGGGGCACTAGGGTTATTAGACTCTCCTAGAGATGTCGGCTCTAGTAAGTAATTGCTAAGTGAGGCCAACATGTTGGAGAGGACATTAAGTGAACGAAATAATATAAATAGAGAGTGAGCCTCTTTATTTATCATGCACACACTCACTCATTGGGGCACATGAGTGAGAGAGAAGTTGTTGGGACAAGAGAGAGACTAATGTTGTTGGGAGATCATCTTTGTGTTTTCGGGTTTTACTTTTGCTGCTGATTCTATATCTGAGGAATTTATGGGGTTTTATCCTTTATGGTTTCCTCGAGGAAAATTCTTTGTGTCTCTTGTCTCTTTTGTTTATTGATGTAAATGTTATTCTCTCAGATAAGATCCTAATATCCTAATGCTATCTTGAATGATAAAACTATAACATGGTATTAGAGCTAACCTGAGAAGAAGACATTGTGCAGCTACAAAAGCTATGGCTTCTTACTTTTTGGGTCTCTCTCCATAATCCATCAGCAAAAATATGCTAGGATGACTCTCCATTGAAGGGTGCATCTTTCTATCGAAGCGGAATTCAATTCCAGACATTTTTCAGGTTTTTGTGCGGGAAATTAGGGCTTCTTACAGAAGAGTAATTTTTGAGTGATCCCGGCATAGGATTTATCTCCTCATCAAAATCAAAGTTTAGAGACCTTGGTATAGATTTTTGGTTGGGTGAAACTTCAGGAAAGTCAAACCCTAGTTTGACCTCGAGCTGGAAAAACCCTAAATACTAAAACTGATAAGTTTTGGTACATTCACTATATCTCAGGATTGCGGAAGGGTTAGGAGTTGAACATTTTACAGGCCAAATATAAAATCCTGATTTACATTTTGTCGAAAATTAAGCCTCAAATTCTCTATATTTTAGGAGATATGATCCCTCCAAGTTAGGGTTCCATCCTCTTCCAGGATTCATCCCTAAAAAGGACACCTGGGGAGAATTGCTATAGCTCGGGATAAAAAGGTCCAAATGAAATTTATGAAGATTTTATATAAATTTCATGGATATTAATTTCTTTGGTCCAATTTTTAGACCTAGAAAAGGAAACAGTGACATGTGGCAGTCCATACAACTTCGATGTGCGGAACAGTCCTAAAACAAGTCACCTTGGGAAAATGCTCATAAGTCCCAATTGGTTAAACCCATTCTGATGAAAGCTGTGGTTTTTGAATAGGGACAGGTGAGGCTATCTCAGTGTGAAGTTTTAGACACATAGAAGAAGTAATTTCAGAGATATTGCAAAAATAGTATCAGGAATTTTTGCAGAATAAATTGGAAACCTAGGGCTTCCTATTTTGGGAGCTTCCCTCCACTGTTTTCAGAAAAGGAGTACATTGGATAGCTCAGCTTGAAGAGGTGTATCTTTCCATCCAATCAGATCTAAAAGATTCCAAGTTTTGAAAATTAGGGTTTCTCTAACAAACCCTAGATCATCCAGCTCCAGAACCAGGATGGACACCTCAAATCGGTAAGATCTAATCTTTTGCTATTTTCATTTGAGGTTCTCATTTCAAAGTGATCTATCACATCAGCTTGATGATAAGCTTGGTGAAGTTGACAACTTCCAAGCATGGAAGTATATGATCTCTCTGAATAAAATGAATTGGACACCTACATAAGTAGAGAGGTTCCAGTTCCAGAGGGAGATGAGGCTAAAAGCCTTACATAAGAAGAACTTGTTCAAGGCCAAGAAGATCATTGTTGATTCAATCATGGATCACCTTGTACCACAAGTGTCTTCCCTAAAGAAACTGAAGATGTTTGATTCCTTGACCAAGATATTTGATTCCTTGACCAAGATATTTGAAGGGAAGAACATAAATTAGAATATGACTTTGAGAAAACAGTTGAAGAATGTGAAGATCCAGAATGCAGAGACCATACCGTCATACTTTACAAGGGTATCTCAAATCAAAGAACAACTTGTAGCAGTAGAAGAAGAAGTGGAGAATGAAAAAGTGGTGATATCCACCTTGAATGGCCTCCCAAGATCATTGGATTCATTCATGGGAGGAATTTGCCAGAAGGAAGTGATTACTTTCAGCAGACTCTGGGAAGAAGAAGAAGCTCGACTCATAATAAGAAAAGAGAAGATGGGAGCAACTAAAGATCAAGCTCTCACCATCCAAAGAATATCCCTCAAGCGATAAGGAAATACGAAGGTATCAAATCTTGAAGAACCTCTTATCCATATTAGCATTTGGATAAGAAATGATGATGTCACAAATGAATAAGATGATGAAGCAGAAGGCTCAAGAAGGAGTCTACCATACGAAACAAATAAAGATAAGTATTTCATTGTTATTTCACGATATTGTTTTGTTATGCATTTGTTTATATTCAGTTGATGTATTATGCATGATAGAATGTTTGCATTAATGAAATTATACTACTAATATGCATTTGATGGGTAAGTAGCTCATGGTGCTATACAACTCTCCATTACTACTTATCTAGAATGAAACCTCTTTGTTGACATATTGGATTAGTGCACAATCTCAATGTTGTCCTGGTAGAGATGGGAGGCATCTACAAAAGTTTCGTGAGATATGGATGAATGTTGTATTGGCTAAAATAGTTGCATGATCAGATATTTATGCATAAGAATTTGCCATTATGAATATTCCTTATGAGATGGTTCTAACCATACAAATGCATTTGACTTGTAGGAAAGATCGCGTACAATCACCTACAAGAAAAGAAGGATGAGACTTGTTCCAAAGAACAAGTGACGACAATTCAAGATGAAGAATAATATGATGAATGCAGTGACATCATTGATGTAGAACCTTCCATCTATGAAGAAGTAACCAAGAATAAAGGGAATACCAGTTCAAGAAGAATGATGTCTAGGATGCAGTATTGATACGTGAAGAGAATTTTTTAGTTCCATCATGCAGTAGATGGAAACATCATGGGATACAAGGCAAGATTCGTAGCACGAGGTTTCTCAAGAAAAGAAGGCATAAAATATGAAGATACATTTGTAGCCACTAGAATTGAAGTAACATGACAGGAAGAATCATGTGTGCAAATGAAAGAAGTCCTTGTATGAGCTTAGAAGACACCCATGGGATAACACATACATGATGAGCTTGATGAAGATCTTAACCTTTGCTACAAGGTTTAAGATCAAATTCTGTAGAGGATGACAAGCTCATAGATGGGTGCGAGAAGAACTTTTGAAAAAGTTCAAGATAGAGGATCTTGGTATCCAATGATCCTAGATGGATACATAGAATATTAGTAGTAGAGGAAGCTACTTGTCACTTCAGTACATAATGTTTCAGTGCATAGAATACGAAAGATAGAGGAAGAATGATGCTCTGCTTCAGAGGGAATGACTGTAGAAGATCCTGAGATTCGACATGGTATGACAGGATGGATAGATTACTGATGACTGTAGGCTTTACTGAGAGTAAAGAGGATTCCAACCTTTGCTTCAAGGTTGAAGGCAGAAGACCAGTGATGCTCCTGTTATATGTCGATGACTTGTACCTGACAGAAAAGAGTAACTCATTAAAGTTGCAAGAAGGAGACTTGCTGCTGAGTTCGAGATAAAGGACTTGGGGATGATGCACTACGTTCTAGCCATGGAGGTGTGGACAAGGGAAGTATGCAGTGTAGATCTTAAAGAGGTTCAAGATGATGGACTGCAAGGCCATGACCACACATATGGCATCAAACCTGAAGCTATTGAGTGTTGGTTCATCAGAGTCGATTGATTCCATGATGTATCATCAGATGATTTCTTCCTTGATGTACCCGATGAATACAAATGAGATAATTGCTTTGCTGTGAACACATTGAGACATGTTCACCTAATGGTTGTAAAGCATGCAGTGAGGTACCTTAAGGGTATAGTTGATTGTGGGCTCAAGTATGAGGCGAATCAGAAGACTAACCTGGAGGGTTATGAGGATTCATATTGGGAAGGAAGCCCCATTGATAGGAAGAGCACTTCGAGGTGCTACGTTAGTATGGGATCAAGTGTGATCTCTTGGTTTGGAAGGATGGAGTCCTGCATGGTGCTGAGTACAGTTGAGGAAAAAGATGTTGCCACTTGTTATTTGGGAGGTAGTATGTTTCTTTTGAAAACTACTATTTGATTTGCTTGATCTTACTTGCATTTTTATATGATTCAGAGAGGAGCAATGAAGCTCCAGAATGTGATCCAGATCGAGATCTCTCGAAAGAGGGAGTTCTAGCATAGTTGGTGAGATAGGTTATCTGAGCATAAATCCTGGAGAAGCTCGTAGGTTGCTCAGATGTAAACATACCTATAGGTTGTCCTCGGATGTAATCCTTCCTGGTGAAGCTCGCAGGTTATCCTTAAACGTAATCAGCCCTGACATGATTCTATGCTAGAAATGGCCAAAGTGAAGTTTGATTACTTTAGGGAGAAGCTTGGTGTTCTCCAGATCGAGGTTCCCTCCAAGGGTAAATGATGAGACCATGAGACATTCTGACATGGTGAGAGGATTAGGTTCCTTCCATGGTTAGATGTAATGGCTGAGCCATTTTGTCCTGGTGAGAGGATTGGTTCCTTCCATGTCAGATATGAGTACTGAGCCATTCTGATATGACTGTAGGATTGGTTCCTACATGATCAGATATAAGGGCTATTTCCATTCTTTGAATGGAGGTACCTGCTCAGTTACCAGGAATACTCAGTTTAGGATTGAGGGCCATTCTGATATGACTATGAGATGTAGTCTCACATTATTAGATATAAGTGCAAGGTAATTCTAATGTGATTGAGGGATATGTTCCCACTTGATCATATATAAGGGTTGTTGCCATTCTTTGAATGGAGGCACCTGGTCAGTTACCAGAGATTCTCAGTCTAGGACTGAGAGCCTTTTTGACGAGTCAAGGTCAGATGTAAGGGTTGTACCATTTTGATGAGTCAAGGTCAGATGTAATGGCTGTGTCGTTCTGACGAGTCAAGGTCAGATGTAAGGGTTGTACCATTTTGATGAGTCAAGGTCAGATGTAATGGCTGTGTCGTTCTGACGAGTCAAGGTCAGATGTAAGGGCTGTGCCATTCTAACAAGTCAAGGTTAGATGTAAGGGCTGGGCCATTCTAACATGGTGAGAGGATGAAGTTCCTTCCATGGTCAGCTGTGAGGGCTGGGCCATTCTAACATGATGGTGGATGTGTTCCTCTCATGGTCAGATCGGAGTGCTGGGCATGCCTTTCTAATGAGTCAAGGTCAAATTTAAGTGTTGGGTGGGCCATTCTAACTTATGGTTAGATATAAGTGCTAAAGAAGACCTACATGGAGGCTAGGCCTACACCCAGCATGAAAAAGGGTTGGCTCTGTAGAACTTCATGTGACGAGAAGAATCATGATATAGCACCAGTGATGTTAACCCAGTGATGATCCAGATTGAGTGATAATCTATATCCATTGATGATGATCCAGTAGTGATGATCCAGATTGAGTGATCATCCAGGTCCAATGATGTTAATCTAGCAGAGATGATCTAGATCGAGTGATGATCTAGATCTGGTGATGATGATCCAAATTGAGTGATGATCTAGATCCAAATGAAGATGACTTGAAGATGAAGATGACCTGAATATGAAGATGACAAGAACTCGATGATGATCTAGATGATACAGAGAAGAATACTTGCACTGATAAATTGTGTCGAGAGAATACCTTCCTAGTGAAGAGGGAGTGTTGATGTAATTGTAACTTTGGAATGTATTCACTTGTATATCTTATGTATTGTACCCTGATGTTTATTCTGGGAAGTTTTTATAATGTAATTGAGTCATGTCATGCCTCGATGTTCCGATCGGGAGTTTTTATAATGTGAACAAGTAATGTCAAGTCATTGTGGGTAACCCTCCTATTGATCAAGGGTTAAAGTCCCCGCAGTTGTGGGGCCCTAGGGTTATTAGAGTATCCTAGAGAAGTCGACCCTAGGTAAGTTATTGTAATTCGGGGAAATAGTCCCCACCGTTGTGTCAAGGATAACCCTCCTTGTTGGTCGGAGGGGCAAAGCCCCCATAAGTTGTGGAGCACTAGGGTGATTAGACTCTCCTAGAGATGTTGGCTCTAGTAAGTAATTGTTAAGTGAGGCCGACATGTTGGAGAGGACATTAAGTGAACAAAAGAATATAAATAGAGAGTTATCCTCTCTATTTATCCCACACACACTCACTCATTCGGGCATATGAGTGAGAGAGAAGTTGTTGGGACAAGAGAGAGACTACTGCTATCACGAGATCATCTTTGTGTTTTTAGGTTTTACTTTTGATGATGATTCTATCTCTGAGGAAGTTGCGGGGTTTTCTCCTTTATGGTTTCCCCGGGGAAATTTCTTTGTGTCTCTTATCTCTTGTGTTTATTGTTGTGCATGTTATTCTCTCATATAAAATCCTAAGATCATAATGCTATCTTGAATGATAAAAATTTAATAGGTGACAACACAGATCAAAAGTCAACATCAGGATATGTGTTCATGCTTGCAGAAGGACCAATCAGCTGGTCAAGCAGGAAGCAGAGTGCCATAGCACTCTCATCTACATAAGCATATTACAGAGGAGTTGTAAATGCAACAACTCAATATTTGTGGTTGCAGGGAATACTTAGAGAATGTGGCTTCAAATCAGAGTTTTCAACTATTATCTACTGTGATAATCAGAGCACCTTTCGAATCTACAATGATCCAGTTCAAAGACAGTGAACCAAACACATTGAGATCCATATGCACTACATCAGACAGCTTGTGCATGATGGCACCATTCACCTACTCTTCTGTGAATCTTCAGAACAAGTAGCAGACATCTTCACCAAAGTGTTTTGTGAGAAGACATTTAGCAATCTCAAATCACTGGTGGGGATTGTTGATCATGCTGTGAAGCGTGATTGATAACAATATTTTCAAATTTTGTTTTATTGTCCATGTTTTAGGGAGGATCTTCCCACTGGGGTTTTGCCTCTTTCCTTGGTTGAATGGACAAGCAGTATGTAAAGGGTGACTAAGCCTTGTTGCTAGGCCCTACAATTTTCTGATATTTACTCATAAAGTTACACTTAAGGGGGGGTGTTAAAATAATCAACCCATAGTTACCTACCTTAGACATTAATTAAATTATTTTTGTCTTATTACCTAGTCTCCTAGATTCCACTCTATGCTAGTTTCCTTCTACATGTCATAGAAGTCAACACTTGCTAAAAATGAGTCATAGAGTGCTTGGGAAACCTCCTAGAAACCATATTTAGCATGTCTTCTTTATTCCAGATTCTCCAAAGTGGATATCTGCTTTTTTTTGTAAAGCTGCCTGTTTTATTGAGAATTAAGGCAAAAGGAAAATCTAGACTAGGTGTAGTTGACTTGTTTTTTGCCCACATCATACTCCATCCTTTTCTCCTAATAAAATCATGTATGAGTTTTCTTTCCATCCCTTATTAGCTTTCCTACTTGACTTTTCCAATTCGTGAGCATCTTAGTGGATTTGGAAACTGCTTTATGCACCTATGGGGGATTTGACTAGATTTAGTAAGCCTACTTTTTGACTATTTCGAATGGCATCCTTATGAATTCGAATCTCTCATGTAATTATATATTGCAGCATCCTATTACTTCACAAGGTTTGCTATCGTACACTTATTCAATACATAGTAGTGTTATGCTCCAATTTCAGTCTCCTTTGATGTTAATTTTGCATGTTTGATTAGCAATTTTGTGAGTGTAATTGTTCTATCACTTGGGTTCAATTTCCAAAAAATTTGCATCTCTATTTTAGACTATTACCTTTGGCACACCGTGTAGCTTGAATATTTCTTTCATGAAAATGTATGCAATGTTAACAACTTTATAGGTAGATTTAACAGGAATAAAATGAGTAGGTTTACTTAATTTTTTGACTACGATCATGATTGAATCATGTTGTCAAAAATTATCTGGTAGGCCTGTTATAAAATCCATACTAATGGTTTCCCAATTCCATTCCAGAATGGGTAGAGGCTGCAATAAACTTGCAGGATGTTGATGTTCTTCCTTAACTTGCTGCCATTAAAGACAACGAACTAAGTATTTTCTCACTGCTTTCTTCATATTTGTCCAAACAAAGTGCTTCCTGATCATAGTGATCATTTTCTGGTATCTAGGATGCCCTGAATACGGTCTTTTATGCAGTTAATTCATGACCGTGATTTTAATTTATTCTATGTTTTCTATGTACAACCTATTTTTTATGCAGCAACAGTGCTTGTTGGTTTAGGATGAAATGTGTTTTTACTTGATTTTTTTCATTTTCATCGGTCTTTTCTTTTAAAATCTGTTATTCTCTATCAAAATTTTCATCGCATAGAATCTGATTTTCCATATCAAATTCATAGTTGGTATTTGTAAACAATAAATTCGCATGGCAACTTAGAGTGTCTGCTACTTTATTTTCTTTTTTTTATATGTTTGATTTCAAAATCGTATTCGCTTAAAAAGGTAAACCATACGGCGTGTCTTGCATTCAAATCTTTTTTGTCAAATAATTATTTGAGACTTATTTTTGTTTGACATAAGTAAGAATTTTCTTCCAATTAGGTTACGCCAACACATTTTTAAAGTGTGAATTATGGAAGCAAGTTCTAAATCGTGTGTTGCATAGTTTTTCTCATGTTATTTTAATTTCTTGGATTCATATGCCATAACATAATTTTCTTGTAATAAAACTCCGCATATTCCTTCATTACAAGCGTCGGTACACATGACGAAATCCTTGAATGGATCAACAATCTTTAATATCGGGGTGGTAGTCAATAAGTGTTTTAGTTTGTTAAAGCTTTCCATGCAATTTTTAGTCCTTTCAAACTTTTTATCTTTCTTTTGTAAAGAAGTCATGGGGTAGGAAATCTTAGAGAAGAATTCTATAAACTTCCGGTAGTATCTTGTAATCCCCATAAATGATCTGATATCATATATGTTCTTAGGAACCGACCATTTCATGATGGCCCTTATTTTGTATGGACCGACTGAGATTCCATCCTTGGACACTATGTATCCGAGGTACTGAATCTTATCCTTAAAGAAATCACATTTACTAAATTTTGCATAAAGTTGTTGTTCTCTTAGTACTTGCAAAACTATTCTTAGATGTTCTTTATGTTGTTAATTTTTAGAGTATATTAGTATGTCGTCGATGAACACAACCACAAAATTTTCTAGGTAGTTGCTTAAAATGTTGTGCATTAAACACATGAATGTAGCAGGTGTGTTTGTCAACCCAAAAGGCATTATGACAAACTCATAGTGACCATAGTTGGTCCTGAATGTTGTTTTAAATATATCTTCATCTTTTATTCGTACTTGATGATAACTCGACCTAAGGTCTATCTTCAAAAAGATAATTTTTCCATGGAATTGATTGAATAGATCATCTATCCGAGGGAGTTGGTAACAGTTCTTAATAGTCATCTAATTTAAGTGTCAATAATCCATACATAATCTTAATGTTTCATCCCTCTTTTTCACAAACAAGACCAGTGATCCTTAGGGAGAGACACTTGGTTGAATGTAATTTTTATCGATTAGTTCTTGTTTTTTTTATTTCAGCTCTGTAATTTTTATTATATTCAATCAGTATAGGTCTTTGAATGTTGATACTGCTCCAGGTATCAGATCGATCGTGAAGTCAATATCTCTTTTCAGAGGAAGTCCATGGACTTCTTCCGGAAAAATGTCTTCAAACTCCTTCAAGACTTGTATGTCTTATAGTTCAAGTTTGTTATCATTTTCATTATCATTCATTATATAGACTGTGAACACTTTACATCCTTTTCTTATTGATCTTTTCATTTGCAACGTAGATATTTCTCTGATGGTCACCTTCCTAGGGATCCCTCTAACTTTTATATTGTTCCCATTATCATAAGTACATGTATAGGTTTTATCAAAACAATTTAACACAAATTTATGTTCTTCTAGCCAATCCATTCCTATTAATAAATCATAGGACCCTAATGGAAGAATATTTACATTAACATGCGTAAAAAAATCATTCAACATCAATTTACAAATTCTAACAAAACTAGTAACTTTCCATTTTGTACATGTGGCTAACTCTACTAGCCACAATTTATCAAACTTTTTAGGTACCAATTTGCATAAATCAACAATTCTAGGTGATATATAGGTTAGGCTAGTGATTGGATCAATTAAAATAGAGATAGGTTGGTGTTTATCATACCTTCAACTTTGACCATAAAAGTCTAGTGGTTTGCTTGCTGATTTTCTAACCAGAAATGCAATTTCAACAATTGATTGATTGCAATTTCAGCAACCCAAATTTGCAATTTCAGCAATTGGAGAATTATAAAAAGAAAAAGACATTTTTACAAGAAATTGCAATTTTAACATCTAAAGATTGCAATTTTGGCAATTTCAACAACTAATTAATTGCAATTTTGATAATTCCATATTACAATTGCATGATTTTTTTTATTCAACTTACAATTTCAACTTCAATAATTTGCACTTTCTACATTTCAATAATGTAATGTCCCTTTTTCAAAATTTTATTAAAATGACCAATTTTTCACTTATTCTCTTATTTCAACCTTTGACTAGTTTTGATGTCTAGGTCTCCAAATTGACCCAAATGCTCCCAAATATTCTTAGAAGGTGTATAAATGATATTAATACTTGAATAGGATGTTCAGGGATGATTTATGACCCTCCAATTACTTATCCAAACTTGTTTAATATTCTGGTCAAAGTAGGAGTCTTTACTAGCAAATTGGGGTTCCAATTCCCCGTGGGTAAATGTTGAAAATGGCTTCTCAAATGCTCCCAAAAGTAATATCCTGAATTTTGGACCTAACACTTATAGGAATTTGCCTATTTATTATGATGATTATCTTGATGTTTTATTTTTATATTGGGTCGAAAACCCCACTACATATGAAAATGATGATTTGTTTTACATATTGGGCATAAGCTAATTATTGATGATATATATATATACTCATGTGCTTCGGAGATTCTCACTCAACACAAATCATCAATCACTCGAGTGCTCCAGAGCTCCTTGCTCAACACAAATCA
>LPNX010826091.1:117900-162630 GCA_001517045.1 Pseudotsuga menziesii | reverse complement strand
TATTGTTTGTGTTGGGCATGGAATTTGAAGCACATGATTGATGAGATGTTTTGTGTTGAGTGGGAAGCTATGAAGCACATGAGTACTTACCTTTGTGTTGAGTGAGAAGCTCTGGAACACATGAAAAGATGATTGGAAGTATTGGGCATAAGCCCTGCAGCCTTCCATGTTGATGTTGAGCATAAGCTCTGGAGCGTGGGATCCTTCTCCATTGTATCCCTAGGTGTATTGTACAAGTACATCCTAGCATTAGTGTTGAGAAAAGAGCTTTGGAATTGCACTAAATTGTAACTCCCTGTTAAAGCGTTGAGTATGGGCTTTGGTAAGCGCTAGGGGTTACTGAAAAGAATTTAATAAACTTCCGAGTGAAAATGACTCAAGAAAAATATTGATCTCATCATACTTATTTATAAGTGATTAAATGAAATTTTGAATTTCGGTATTCTCATCAAGTATTGAAGAACTACCACGTTATACGAGGGAAATCCAACATGCAAGGATGTTTAGAGTTGCCTAGCCTAGTAGACCTAAACCATCTACCTAATTGACCTTAATGAAGAAGTGTCATTAATTATAGGGATCATCGTATATGATGCCTAAAGACAAATGTTAACAAGTGTTATATTATTATGTACTTTATACATGGTATGTATAAAGAGTTAAATATAATTATAATATTAATGATGAAAGAGAAAGAAAATATCCATCCAATTATTATTTATTATGTAAAGATAATAAATAGTCCAAAACCTAAAAATTCTAATTAGGAACTAGTAGAAAGTTCCTAATTTAAAATATTAATAATTAACCAAAGTAATTGAAAAGTGTTAAATCAAGAAACCAAGGTTTCTTGATTTAACTGTCCCTTTGACTGAAAAGTCTGTCTATAAACAATCAAGCCAAGGAAAGGCTTATGGTTCTAATCTATCATTAGAGGATTCATTTTTATTCCTGTTTGCTCTCAAGTAATTCTTGGAGAACATTTTCCTGGAAGGAAAAAGGAGAACTGATCCAGATCTGATATACCAGATAGGAAACCCTACCTTAGGAGATATAAGCTACTTGCATGTTGGATTCCATATCGAGGGGGTCCGGATTTAAACTAGGAATGGTTCCGGGTCATGGTTGGGTGGAACGTGGTAGTTCCCAAGTGATTTGTTCATAAAAAAAAGAGGTTAGATCTATCTTGAATTGTTATTACTGGTTATTTGAGTGGGCGGGTTCAGCCATTGACAGAGCTTCAAGTTACAAGTATGAAGCCCTAGACTGTCTATTCTACTTTCCTAGACTAAATGCTATCTGTTTTAGGTAAATTCTTACTTCGCATTTCCTAACCCAATGTATATGTTTCTCTATTTAAAACTACTAGGGTTTGCATCTTAAAATATTAACCCTAGGTTGTAAGTGATTTCATATACCAGGTTTATCTAGGGTTTAATTATTGGTTTATTTTTGCAAGTTCAATTTATTTACCAATGTTCATCAAGGGTTCTACACCCTATTTTAATTCCTGTACTAGTTATTGATGAAACTAGGTTATTTCAGACCTGCTATTATTGTTTATTTAATCTTTATATACTCCACTGACATATTCCCTTTGTCAGTAAAGGCATGTTGTAGATTTAAATAGATTAATATTAGAAGTAAGTTGTGAATACATATATGTATAAACTTACAATCTAGATAACCCAAGGAACTATCTACAAAATGAACTACCATGTATATATATAAACATATATAGACATCAAACTAAAACAAATCAAATTACTATCTATAATTATTCTACATTAAAATCTAAGATAAATAAACCATTAAGACCTTTCAAGGTCCGCACTATTAAATACCTGTTAACTACTAAATCATTCCATTAAATAAACATCATCATAAATAAATAAACAAGAGGTATTGTGAACATTCTTTTGGTTCAAGATTACATCTCTGTTCCTACACTAAATCCGCAGTCCTAGTATTTAAAATAAATAAAATTAAAATCACTTGCACAAATCATTTAAAGGTCCCATCTAATATTGCTCATAAACAATGACATATAAATTAACCAAGTAAAACAAATTAAAGAACTCCATAATTTATAAGCAGAGGTCGTGATATCGACCCCTGTGGGTTCACCAACCCAATTCGTAGGCCTCATTAAAACAACCATAACATATACACAAACAATAGCAAATTACATAACTCTGCAAGTCCTTCCATGTAAGGAATTAAACACCATATCAGACATAGAAAATGCTTTCATTTATAAACCATATCAAAATCTCTACACAATTCCAAATAATTACAATGGGAACAGGAATCGAATTCTGTGGGAATACAAGCCCAACTCACATCTATAAATTAAAAATACAACTCATTACATCAACCATGAACAGGATTCAAACCCTGTGTATATTTTTACTAAGGCCACGCTAAACATACATCATATGTGGGTTACATTAATAAACTCAATAATATTGCAAAAACAAACCATTACGCTACAACTAAGTCGTAAGACTTAAGCTCTGCCTCTGCGTAGTAAGTCACAACCTCGGCCAATATCATTATTACACAATCTATTTAAAAGTCTATCTACAATGACGGAGGCCATCATGGGCTTGCACCCATGGATCCCATATAATCCACATTATATTCTAAACCAACGAAATCATAAATAGTAAAAAAACCATATGAAGCTACACACAACATCTACATAAGCTAAGCTATGACTTATAAAAATTAAAATACACAGTAAGGGATTGAACAAATCAAGCTATCGCAAAAATCATGGGATGGCTCATGCAATACACGGCATGGCCTCAACCCTTGCGCTTTCAATTATTACAGACAATATCTAATTAAAACCATTTATACACAGTCCTTTAACAAAGGTGAAACACCATAGTTAACCCATAGAGTAAACAAATAGCGCAGAAATTAAAACAACACATACATAGTAAGCATAATAACCATGGCCATTTCATAAACATAGAGTATATTTATTATGCACATGAATACAAAAATCATATGTCAAGTAATTACATAGTCACTCCATGGGCTTTGGCACCATTGCAAGAAATGGTGTTGCTAAGGCATGAAAGCCCCAAATTCCATAATATAATTAAAATAAAAAATAATTACATAGAGTCTGTGAGAGCACAAGTTTGATTCATAGCCAAAAAATCCATGATAAAACATTTAAAAACCCAAGTCTGGTAACGTAGGCCCGAACGCTCATCAAAACCCCACAGAGAAGCCCCAAACCAAAACGACGAAAACAAAACACATACAAGCCAAGAGACAACAAGCATATGATTATTTGTCAAGGCTTACCTTACACCTTGGCACCACATTCAAACCAATGATAGAGCTTGATTCATGCTTCTCTTCACCATCCCTTGGCACCTGCAATCACCCAAGCGAAACCAGGATGAGAATTATGGCAACAAAAGGAGCCACAAAAAAAAACAAAATCACAAACATAAAATCCAAATCGAAGCATACCTTCGAAGCCTGGAGGTCGCTTCCATTTCCCCTGCACAGAGCCAAGACCGAACCCCAAACAACCAAGTGAAATGACAAGTCCATCGTGACCCAAGCCCTAATCTTGGGCTTCCACGAAAATGAAGGTGCATTAATGGCACCAATTCGTATCCAATATCAAAGACAAAAACCCACTTTTCCATATTTAGGTTTCATTGCAAAACATTGGTCTCCATTTCCAATGCAAGGCTTAAACACCAACGTATATGGTTCAACCATATGGTATATTCGCCACCCCAAATCATATTACAAAGTTAATACATTATCAAGGTTTAGTGTAATATATAACCCATACATTATGTCATGCACCAACCCAAAGGCTTTACACCTTGTGCTAAGAAGAACATAGAGTATGCAACGTTTAAACCATAAGCTTAAAGCCTTATTACAATATGTTTTTCCTAAGGCTTAAGGCTTAGGAAAAATGGCATATGAAATATGCCATGTTAATAATTAACATTTATAAAAATCAAAGGTTTGGTTTTTAAGCCAAGTTTTTAACTTGCAAATAGAAAACATAGGTTAAGTTAATGTTTTCAATAAAATAAACATAGAACATAAAATACTAGGATATGAAAGACAAAACATAAACCCTAGTAAAGTGTAAGTAGTACATAGGAAATTTAGCTGTGACAGATAAATTGACGAAAAATAGTATTTACCTTGTTATAAATCTAAGTCGGTAAGGAACCGTAGCAATAAGCAGTAGGTCTTTTAGGATCAAGGTTTCAGTGCTCTTTAAATAAGACTCCATCACAAAGTATGGCCTACATAAAAAATAAAAGAGGTTCCTAGTTTGAAGAACTAATTAAGCCTGCAAACAAGTAAACACTTTTTCCTCTCATATTGTCATGGGAGAACGAGTCCCTCCACTCTGCCCACTTTGTTTCCACAAACAAGGTTAATTTAGGACTTTTTAAATAACGAGTAAGACTATACAGAAAGGACGAAGTATATAATCAAATAATGACACATATACGCAACAAATGTATAACCATAAGAACTAATTAGTAAACAACAGTACGACATCATAAGTAAAATACATAAATAATAATGACTGAAAGTAAAATGACAAAATGGAAGAACAACTTACGAGTAAACAATGGTACATGTAGTGTACGATATTTTCCCACAAGTTGAATAATGTTCTGTATAGGTAGTTTTACTAGCCTAATTAAAAAAAATCCCGATTTTTTGGGACATTACAAGTGGTATCAAAGCCCAGTTTCAATACTAAGAGACCTATGGGTGCACCAAGCATTTACTGTAAGGAAAATAAAGTATGATATTAAATTTGTTACTAACAGGAATTTTTTCTATTATTTAAAATTTTTGAAATTTCAGAAAAAATTTACTAAATAGTTCATTTTATGAACACCGAGGAAGATAAAAGCCAGCAAGGAAGGATGAACACCCCCACCCCAGAAGGAGAACTGGTGGTGGAGCTGAATTCTGATATACATAGTCTTCAAGTGGAATTGCAAAGTCTCAGAGAAGAGAGTCTGAATGAAAGAAAAGAACAAGCTATAAATGAAGCATTACTAAGAAATATGACAAGAGGAAGCCCGCAAGGTAAACCTACCCAATCCAAAAATAGTTCCAAAAGAGAACCTTACCATAAACGGGCTAGTAGCCCAAGAGAAGGAGAAAAAAGAGGAATGTATCCTTGAAGCACCAAAATGAGATCATCATAGTCCTTCCAATGATGACTCTCTTTCTCCTCGAAGAAAGAAACAAAGAAGCAATGACAGTCTTCAGGGGGAGTTCAAAAAAATAAGAGCCCCGACCGATGAAGGTGAAGTAAACATTGGGGAGAAGGCTGAAGAGTAGCTGCTGGGCATGAGTAAATACTTTCAGGTTCATAACTACTCAAGTGAGATGAAGGATCGTCTTTCCATCTATAAATTTAATGTCAAGGAAGCTAGATGGTGGAGATATTTAAAACACACCAAGAAATACGCTGGGATCCATGACTATGGATGCGTTTATTAATAGATTTCTAGATCTGTTGCATTATGTACCATACATCAAAGAAGAAAAGGTAAATATCCAGCAGTTCCTAGGATGTCTTCCTCCCAGTTTTCAGGACAGGGGTGAATTCAACATGCCTAATACCTTGGATACCACATTGCATAAAGCTAGGCTCTATTATGATCATGGACAGTTAATGCAGGAGAACATGAACCGAAACCAAGACAAGTCTAAGAACTTCTCTGATAACCACAAACCTGGGTCTAACCCACAGCCATACAGAAAGCAGAATAACTGCTTTCAAGAAAACACGAGCTTTAATAAATCTGGTACAAAGCCTTATGTACCAACCTCTACTGTTAACAAGCCAGTAGCAAGTGGATCCAATGCTACCCCGCTTCAGATCAAGTGCTGGAAATGAAGTGTGCCTCGTTATGCTTGAGATTGTAAGAACAATACGAGTGGAGTATTGCACAACTTACAAGAAGAACCAACTGTTGAGTACATAGCTAGAACACCATGGATATATGCAGCATTGGATGGCCGACAGGGAGATCATCAAGCTACAATGGTTGAGATAGAAGGTAAGATATTAGACACTTCTATTTCAATACTTATTGATACCAGTGCTTGCTGGAGCTATGTTTCACCTAAAATTGTGGATGAATGCAAGCTACGAAAAGTAAAACATGATAAACCTTGGCTGGTTCAGTTAGCCACAGGTACGAAATGGAAAGTTTCGGAAGTTATTAAAGAATGTGAGGTAAACCTGAATGGTTTTCCTACAAAAGTAAACCTGAACATCCTACCTCTAGGATCGTATGATGTACTTATCAACATGGACTAGATGGAATAGAACCATGTCATGCTCGATTGCTTACACAAGTCTATCTTGTGTACTGATAGCCAAAGGAACCAAGTGAAGGTTCAGGGAATTCCAAAGAAATTTTATGTAACGAAAATATATGTCTTACACGCAAAGAGATGCGCCAAGAAGTTCTGCAAGTTGTTTGCAATGAACATCTGAAACATAGAGTCTGGTAGAGAACAACACATAGAATAATTCTCTGTTCTTGAAGAATTCAAGGATTTGTTTCCCAAAGAAATCCTTGTATTACCTCCAAAACGAGACCTAGACTTTTCCATCGAGCTGACACTAGGATCAGTTTCAGCTTCCAAATCCCCTTACCGCATGAGTGCACCTGAGTTGGTGGAACTCAAACTACAACTACAAGAATTGATAGAGAAAGAGTATATCCGACCTAGTGTGTCTCCTTGGGTAGCACCGATATTGTTCATAAAGAAGAAGGACTATATGATGCGGATGTGCATCGATTACCGTCAATTGAACAAAATGACTATCAAGAACCGTTACCCACTCCCTAGGATCGATGACTTATTCAATCATATGGGAGGAGCCTGAATCTTTTCAAATATTAAGCTGCGATCCGGGCACCATCAGGTATGGATTCGCGATGAGGATATTCACAAAACCACCTTTTGTACAAGGTATGGGAAATACAAGTTTGTAGTGATGCCGTTTGGGTTGACCAATGCACCCGTGAACTTTATGTGTATGGTGAACAACATATTCTGTATGTATATGGATAAGTTTGTCTTGGTATTTATAGATGACATACTAGTTTATTCGAAGAATAAAGAATAACACGAAGAACACCATCCCGTAGTACTACAAGTGTTGAGAGAACACCAGCTTTAAACTAAGTTTAATATGTGATTTTTACAAACTACAGTTACAGTATTTAGGTCACATTATCTCTGAGACAGGGATAACTATGGACCCAAAAAAAAATTAAATCCATAAAGGATTGGCCTACCCCTACTAGTGTCACTAACATTAGGTCTCTTTTGAGATTAACCTGATATTATCGAAAGTTCATTGAGAACTTCTTGAGAATCGCTACCCCATGACTACTTTACAGAAGAAAGTGAGTAAGTTCTTATGTATCGCTAAATGTGAAGAAAGTTTTCAAAAGATTAAGAAGCTTTTGATGACTGCACCGGTGTTACGAATTGTGAATCCCAATAGGGATTTCATTGTTCGCATGGATGCAAGCAAGGAAGGACTTGGAGGATTCCTCTTACAGAATGATCACACGATCTGTTATGAATAATGAAAGTTAAAAGAGCATGAGAAGAATTACCCTACACACGATCTTGAGTTTGAAGCCATCATCCATGCTTTGAGGATGTGGAGGCACTACCTCATGGGAAGGAAGTTCCTACTAAAGATAGACAATATGAGTCTGAAGTATTTATTTGATTAACTGGATATGAATGCAAGGAAATCTAGGTGGTTGGCTTTCCTTAGTGAGTACCATTTCGAGCTTAAGCACATTAAGGGAAAAGAGAATAAGGTTGCTGATGCTTTGAGCCGATGAACTCATATGATATATGAGGTGAATTTGAGTCAAAACGATGCATATTTTCATGAGAGGATTAGAGCGGCCAATAGAGTTGACCCATTCTATGTGGAAATCCTCAAGGAAGTCCAAGAGGATAGGTTGTTTAAATAAAAAATGGAATACAAGGAAGACAAATCCAGACTACTATGGTCCAAGGATCGTTTGTATGTTCCAAAAGGAAGGGACCTTTGATCTAGCATCCTCACGGAATTTAATTGGGAACCCTACTTTGGGCACCCAGGATATCAAAAGATGATATCCGCCGTAAAGAGACACTTTTTCTGGCCTAAGTTGAAGTTCGAGATTGCAATTTTTATTGCGAAATGTCAGGAATGTCAGCTAGTCAAAGTTGAGTATCAACATCCTGTGGGATTGTTGTAGTCATTACCCATTCCAGAATGGAAGTGGGAGGTCATTAGTATGGATTTCATCACCGGTTTACCAAAAAGTAAGAAACAAAATGATTCTATTTTTGTGGTCATTGACAAGTTGTTGAAAGCAGCACACTTCATTCTTGTGAATTCAACCTACAAAGCAGTGAACATTGTTGATATATTCCTGAAGGGTATATTTAGATTGCACGGGATACCTAAGGTAATTATCTCGAACCGAGATTTTAAGTTTAAAGGAAACTTTTGGAGATCTTTATTCTCCAGATTGGAGACGTAGTTGAAATTTAGCACTACATATCACCCACAGATAGATGGGCAGATAGAAAGAGTAAACCATATTGTTGAGGACATGTTTCAGATGTATTTCATGAACAACCCCACAAAGTGGGAGGATTACCTGCATCTCGTAGAGTTTGCGTATAACAATGGTTATCAAACTTCCACCAAGATGAGCCTCTTTGAGGTACTCTATGGACATAAGTGTAGAACACCGGTTAATTGGGATAGCTTGGTGGATTGGCTCATGTTAGGGCCTAATTTGTTGATGGACTTGGAACATTTGGTTACCAAGGTCCAAGTGAATCTTAAAGAAGCACAAGACTACCATAAAAGTTATGTGGATCTGAAAAGAAAAGATAAGGACTTTCAAATAGGAAATCATGTTTACTTGAAAGTAAAAGCCAAACGAAGCTTGTTGATCTTGGGTAGGTGTGGTAAGTTAGTACCTAGGTTTTGCAGACCTTTTGAAATACTGGCCAAGAAAGGGACAGTGGCATATGAACTAGCGTTGCCCACGCATGTAAGATTCCATAATGTTTTCCATGCATCTTTGTTAAAGAAATATGTCTATGATACTAAACATGTTTTTTATTGGTCCCTGTTATAGGTGGAACCTAAAGGGGAGTTTTCCCTTGAGCCTACTCATATACTGGACAAGAGAGAGGTGCAGGTTTGGAAGTACATCGTAGTCCAGTTGAAAGTGCAATAGAAGCACTTTGAGGCTAATGAGGCTACTTAGGACAATGAATCCACCATGAGAAAGGCTTACCCGACCTCATTTCATGATGTCATTTCGAGTCCCTAGAACACCAGGGATGGGGTTGTTCTAAGCTCGGAGGGATGTAATATCCCGAATTTGGGACCTAACACTTATAGGCATGTGCCTATTGATTATGATGATTATCTTGATGTTTTATTTTTATATTGGGTCAAATACTCCACTGCATATGAACATGATGATTTGTTTTACATATTGAGTGTAAACCAATTATTGATGATATATATATGCTTGTTTGTGTTGGGCATGGACCCTGAAGCACATGATTGATGAGATTTTTTGTGTTGAGCGGGAAGCTCTAGAGAACTTGAGTGATTGATGATTTGTGTTGAGCGAGGAGCTCTGGAGAACTCGAGCGATTGATGATTTGTTTTGAGAGAGAAGCTCTAGAACGTTGGACCCTTGGCCATTGTATCCCTAGGTGTATCGTACAAGTACATCCTAGCATTAGTGTTGAGCAAAGAGCTCTGGAATTGCACGAAATTGTTACTTTTTGTTAAAGCATTGAGTATGGGCTCTGTTAAGCACTAAGGGTTACTGAAAAGAATTTAATAAACTTTCGAGTGAAAATGACTCGAGAAAAACATTGATCTCATCATACTTATTTATAAGTGATTAAATGAAATTTCAAATTTTTGTATTCTCATCAAGTACCAAATAACTACCACGTTATACGAGGGAAATCCAACATGCAAGGATGTTTAGAGTTTCCTATCCTAGTAGACCTAAACCATCTACCTACCTGGCCTTAATGAAAAAATGGCATTATGTCATGTTCCCTCAAATTGACCATTAAAAGTGTTGACCATGGTAAGTTCCTAGGGGCTCAAGTTGTTATTAATTATTCCTCCTAGGATAAATTTTTACTAATAATTGTTCTAATTCATGTATTTAATTTTATTTCAGCAATTTTATTTATTATGCACAATAATGATGTGGAATTAAGGCTACCATGTCAGGAGGGTGCATTGAGGAAAGCTAGTCAACTTTTCTTGGTAAAAATAAGAAAGTCCATGACAAAAGCAAGCAAGAGAATAAAGGGAAGTTTCCTAAAAGCACAAAAAGAAGACAGAGGTAAAAGAAGGAAATTATTTCAAAGGGGAGGGTGCAGTTTCCTCTTATGGAGCTCAGAAAAGCTGTAAGAGAAAAGAAGGAAAGTTTTTTAAGGAAAGAAAGAGTTTCCTTATGACCCAGGAAAAGCAGAAAGCTATCATAATTCAAAAGATGCAACTTTTGACTAAGGGAGGGTGTAGTTTCTAATTGTGAAGGATGATTTGGAATTGGAAACAATTCCACATGGTCCTACTTGCCTAATTTCCCAAAGGGGGCGCTTTTGTGTCTAGGGTTAGGACACCCATGGGGTTGAATTGCTCTCACAGGTCACCATTGGCCTCAACATATTAAGAAGGTCATCCATAAGTATATAAGAGATAAATTCAAACCCATTTCTTCAGTTTGGTTGATGATTTCATTGTTGAATGCTTATGTGAGCATTACTTCTGAGTGTTGTGCCTCAGACTACTGGGAGATGAGCCCCAGCCTTCCATTCCCCTCTCCTTCCATCCCCTTTTCCTCCA
The DNA here is from genome assembly GCA_001517045.1 of Pseudotsuga menziesii. Taxonomy (NCBI): domain Eukaryota; kingdom Viridiplantae; phylum Streptophyta; class Pinopsida; order Pinales; family Pinaceae; genus Pseudotsuga; species Pseudotsuga menziesii. The sequence goes on along the minus strand of LPNX010826091.1, from coordinate 151,673 downwards.
TTGCATGTGTGGAGTGATAGATTTCAGGAATTGAAGTATTTACAGAGTTATTTTCCACTTACATCGAGTTCAGTTCAATATCCAGTGAAGCCCTAGTTTCACTTATGCTCACAGTCCTTGCTAGTCATGATCCGGGCCTCCTGCCCCTTGTTTTTGGAGAATCCTTGTATTGGTCATTCAATGATTTAATTTATGTTTTGTAGGGTCATAATATTCTTCAAATTACATGTATCAAGTCTAAACATCTCTTCCCATAAAGATTCTTTTCTTCAGTTTTTCCTAAAAGGCCTATTATAGCAATGTATGGGGGAAATTGAATAAAAATGAGTGCTATAAGGAATATTTCAGGTTGGGGAAGTGATTGAAGGGATTTTAAATATTAAATGAACTGATATTTACCCCTTTTATAGTTCTCATGTTTTATAAAAATTCATTTGAGATGATTTAACTAGTTTTTTAGACCCTAGCTAGATTACTAGCTTTTAATAACTAGTTTTGGTAAAATTGATGTAAACCCATTTATGTTAACTCAATATGAGCTATGATAGTTTCTGTGGGTTAATAACAGGCCCAAATTCCCATATAAAACTCCAGAACCTTTTTTATTTGGGATGTACCACCTTTTTGGATCCTCCTTTGCATAGGGTTTTCCTTGGATAAAACTGTCATAAAACCCCAAATTCATCCAAAACTTCTCAGAACCTTCCAAGATCTCTGAAAATTGTATAAAACCTTTAGTTATGCTATATTAAGGATGCAACAACCCTTTCAAGTTTCTATAATCCCCTGGTTAAAACAGACCAAACTACCCTCCTTAGTTTCACGGTTTGGTTTCCCAAAAGCATGGTAGTAGGTTTCCACAGAGTGGATTCTGAACCCTAAATGACACTAGATATAAATGTGATAGGGGAGAGGGAATTCCATGTCTTATTTTATTTGGTTTCTGCCCACTTCTCACTCCTTTTTCCTGCAAAATTTCCCATAATAAACCCCTTATTTGCCCAGTCCGAGAAGTCATTGTGTAAATTAATTCAAGTTTAGAAATTTTAATATAATTTATCGAATTGAAGAGTTTTCAGGTCTGTACACCAGAATTAGGACATTACACATTAATTCTAGGGATCATGGTATATGATTCCCAAAGACAAATGTTAACAAGTGTTATATTATTATGTACTTTATATATGGTATGTATAAAGAGTTAAATATAATTATAAAATTAATGATGAAAGAGAAAGAAAAGCTCCATCCAATTATTATTTATTATGTAAAGATTTTAAATAGTCCAAAATATAAAAATTCTAATTAGGAACTAGTAGAAAGTTCCTAAGTTAAAATATTAATAATTAACCAAAGTAATTGAAAAGGGTTAAATCAAGAAACCAAGGTTTCTTGATTTAACTCTCCCTTTGATTGAAAAGTATGTCTATAAAGACTCAAGCCAAGGAAAGGCTTGGGGTTCTGATCTATCATTAGAGGAGTCATTTTTTTGCCTATTTGCTCTCAAGTAATTCTTGGAAAACATTTTCGTGGAAGGAAAAAGGAGAACTGATCCAGAGCTAATATACCAGATAGGAAACCCTACCTTAGGATCTTGAAGCTACTTACAAGTTTTAGTCCAACTCAGGGGGATCCGTATTTAAACCAAGAATGGTTCCAAGTCATGGTTGGGTGGAACGTGGTAGTTCCCAAGTGATTTGGTCATCAAAAATAGACGTTAGATCTGTCTTGAATTGTTAATGCTGGTTATTTGAGTGTGTAGGTTCAGCCATTAACAGAGCTTCAAGTGACAGGTATGAATCCCTAGACTGTCTATTCTACTTTCCTATAAATGCTAGTTATGTTAGGTAAATGCTTACTTTTCATTTCCTAACCCAATGTATATGTTTCTCTATTTACAACTGTTAGGGTTTGCATATTAAAATATTAACCCTATGCTGTAAGTAATTTCCTATACTAGGTTTATCTAGGGTTTAATTATTGGTTTATTTCTACAAGTTCAATTTATTTACCAATGTTCATCAAGGGTTCTACACCTTATTTTAATTCTTGTATTAGTTACTAATGAAACTTGGTTATGTACAAACTAGGTTATTTGAGACCTATTGTTAATGTTCATTTAATCTTTATATACTCTACTGACATATTCCCTTTGTCAGTAGAGACATATTGTAGATATAAATTGATTAATCTTAGAAGTAAGTTGTGAATACATATATGTATAAACTTACAATCTAGATAACCCAAGGATCTATATACAAACTAAACTACCCTGTATATATATAAGCATATATATACATCAAACATAAACCAATCAAATTACTATCTATAATTATTCTACACTAAAATCTAAGATAAATAAACCATTAAGACCTTTCAAGATCTGCACCATTAAATACATGTTAACTACTAAATCATTCCATTAAATAAACATCATCATAAATAAATAAACAATAGGTTTTGTGACCATTCTTTTGGTCCAATATTACATCTCTGTTCCCACACTAAATCCGTAGTCCTAGTATTTAAAATAAATAACATTAAAATCAGCTGCACAAATAATTTAAGCGTCCCATCTAATATCGCTCATAAACAATCACATATAAATTAACCAAGTAAAACAAATTAAAGAACTCTGTAATTTATAAGCAGAGGTCGTGATATAGACCCATGTGGGTTCACCAACCCAATTCGCAGGCCTCATTAAAACAACCATAACATATACACAAACAATAACAAATTACATAACTCTGCAAGTCCTTCCATACAATGAATTAAACACTATATCACACACAGGAAACACTTTCATTTATAAACCATATCAAAATATCTACACAGTTCCAAATAATTACAATGGGAACAGGAATCGAATCTTGTGGGCATACAAGCCCCACTCACATCTATAAATTAAAAATACAACTCATTACATCAACCACGAACAGGATTCAAACCCTGTGTATATTGTCACCAAGGCCACACTATACATGCAGCATATGCAGGTTACATTAATAAACTCAATAATATTACAATAACAAACCATTACGCTATAGCCAAGTCGTAAGACTTAAGCTCTGCCTCTGCGCAGTAAGTCACAGCCTCGGTCAAAATAATTATTACAAAATCCATTTAAAAGTCTATCTATAGTGACGAAGGACATCGTGATCTTGCACCCATGGATCCCATATAATCCAAATTATATTCTAAATGTTAGAATAATCAACCTATAGTTACCCACCTTAGACATCAATTTTAATTATTTTTGTCTTATTACCTAGTTTCCTAGATTCCACACTATGCTATTTGGCTTATAAAAGTCCTAGAAGTCAACACATGCTAAAACTAAGTCATGGAGTACTTGGGAAATATCTTGGAAACCCAATTTAGCATGTCTTCTTTATTCCAGATCCTCCAAAGCGCATATCTACTTTTTCTAAAAAGATGCCTGTTTTATTGAGATTTAAGGCAAAAGGAAAAACTAGACTAAGTGTAGTTGACTTGTTTTTTGCCTGCATCATCTTCCCTCCTTTTCTCCTAATAAAATAATGTATGAGTTTTCTTTCCATCCCTTATTATCTTTCCTACTTGACTTAGCCAATTCATGAGTATCTTAATAGATTTGGAAACTGCTTTATGCACCTATGGGGGATTTGACTAGATTTAGTAAGCCTACTTTTTGACCGTTTTGAATGACATCCTTATGCATTCAAATATATCATGTAATTATATATTTCAGCAGCCTATTACTTCATAAGGTTGGCTATTGTACACTTATTGAATACAGATCAGTGTTATGCTCCAATTTCAGTCCCCTTTGGTGTGAATTTTGCATGTTTGATTAACAATTTTGTGAGTGTAATTGTTCTATCTCTTGGGTTAAATTTCCACACTAAACCAATGAAATCATAAATAGTAAAACAACCATATTAAGATATATGAAACATCTACATATGCTAAGCTATGGCTTTTAAAAATTAAAATACACAGTAAGGGATTGAACAAATCAAGCTATCGCAGCAATTATGGGAGAGCTCATGCCAATACATGACATGGCCTCAACCCTTGCGCTGTTAATTATTACAGCTGAGATATAATTAAAACCATTTATACACAGTCCTTTAACGAAGGTGAAATTCCATAGTTAACCCACAAAGTAAACAAATAGCGCGGCAATTAAATCAACACATACATAGTAAGCATAATAACCATGGCCATTTCATAAATTCAAAGTATATATATTATGCATAGGAATGCCAAAATCATAAGTCAAGTAACACAGTCGCACCATGGGATTTGGCACCAATGCAAGCAATGGTGCTTCGCAGGAATGAAAGCCCCAAATTCCATAATACATTTACCATAGAAAATAACTACACAGAGTCTGTGAGAGCACAAGTTTGCTTCACAGCCAAAAATTCCATGCTAAAACATTTAAAAACCCAAGCCTAGTAATGCAGGGCCAAAGGCTCATCAAAACCCCACAGAGAATCCCCAAACCAAAATGACAAAAACAAAATGTAGACAGGTAGAGAGACAACAAGCGTAGGCTTTTATGACAAGGATTACCTTTCACCTTGGCACCACATTCAAACCAATGACAGAGCTTGAGCCATGCTGCTCTTCACCATCCCTTGGTGCCTGCAATCACCCAAGAGAAACCAGGATGAGAAGTATGGAAATGAAAGGATCCACAAAACAAAAAAATGAATTGTATACATAAAATCCAAATCAAAGCATATCTTCGAATCCTGGAGGTTGCCTCCATTTCCCCTACGCAGAGCCAAGGCCAAACCCCAAACAACCAAGCAAAATGACAAGTCCATCGTGAGCCAAGCCTTAAGCTTGAGCTACCATGAAAACCAAGGTGCATTAATGGCACCAACTGGTATCCAATATCAAAGCAAAAAACCCACTTTTCTATAGTTAGGTTTCATTGCAAAACATTGGTCTCCATTTCCCATGCAAGGCTTAAACTCCAATGTATATGGTTCAACCATATGGTATATTCTCCACCCAAAATCATATTACAAAGTTAATACATTATCAAGGTTTAGTGTAATATATAACCCATACATTATATCATGCACTAACTCAAAGGATTTACACCTTATTACAAGAAGAACATAGAGTATGCAATGTTTAAGACATAGGCTTAAATCCTTATTACAATACATTTTCCCTAAGGCTTAAGGCTTAGGAAACATGGCATATGAAATATGCCATGTTAATAATTAGCATTTATAAAAATCAAAGGTCTGATTTTAAAGCCAAGTTTTTAAACTACAAATAGAAAACATAGGTTAAGTTAATGTTTTCAATAAAATAAACATAGAATGCAAAATACTAGGATATAAAAGACAAAACATAAACCCAAGTAAAGTGTAAGTAGTACATAGGATATTTAGCTATAATAGCTAAATTGACGAAAAATAGTATCTACCTTGTTATAAATCTAAGTCAGTAAGGAACCGTAGAAACAAGTAGTAGGTGTGTTAGTTCACAAAGTATCATCTGCATAAGAAATAAAAGAGATGCCTTAGTTCGAAGAACTAAGTAAGCCTGGAAACAAGTAAAGAATTTTACTTCTCAAATCGTCATCGGAGAACGAGTCTCTCCATTCCACCCACTTTGTTTCGAAAAACAAGTTAATTTAGGACCTTTAAATTATGAGTAAGACTATACAGAAAGGACGAAGTATATAATCAAGTAACGACACATATACGCGACAAATGTATAACCATAAGAACTAATCGTAAATAGCAATACGACATCGTAAGTAAATACATAAATAATAATGGCTGAAAGTAAAATGAAAGAACATAAGTATAGATTATGAGTAAACAATAGTACATGTAGTGTACGATATTTTCCTGCAATTCGAATAATGTTCTGTATAGGTAGTTTTACTAGCCTAATAAAAAAATTTCGGTTTTCAGGGACATTACACCAAACCCACTTGAATTTCTGAAAAGAGGAAAAGTATTTTTAAGGGACATTGTTAAAGTATCATATGCATCATTATTCATTTTATACATGTTGTTATAACCCTTTCCCAAACAGCTACAAAATCACTAATTCGACCCTCGGGGAAATGGCATCAAATCTTCTCCAAATGCAATTAAACTGAGTAAGATGACTTCAAATGCTTAAGTGCTGAACATGAAACTTGTAATAATCATAAATAACAGTCCATTAATAAAAAATATATCCTATATACATTCTCCCATTCGAAATAATCATCATTACCATGGCATACATCAATATAGTGGGGAAATGGTCATTGTTTGCTCATTAATATTCACTTTTGCATACAAACCTTTGGTATTTCAACCTGAGACTTTCTGAGAATGAATAAAAAAACATATTAAAATTATTTCAATCATAAATGTACCATGAGAATCTCAAAATCATCAGCACTCAATGGCATACATCAATACAGTGGGGAAATGATCATTGTTTCCTCATTAATAAACACTTTTACATTACAACCATTTGGTATTTAGACAGAAGAATTTATGAATATGGAGAGCAGATAATATTACACTTATTACAATAAGAAATGGATCAGGAAAATCTCTCCCAAAGAGTACAATAGCTCACCCAAACTGCAATCCCTGCATGAGCAAGAATATGCAATAAAAACTAGAAATGGTTGAGAGAAAGTGCTAAACTAGAAGGAACCACGAGCTTCCCTATAGATTAAACCTGAAAATACGAACTCCATTAAATATCCATGAAATACCTGAATGTCCTCTCCAAACACCAACTTGGATGGGAATCGTTCACCCTCGAAATTGGCTAAGGCAAGAAACTAGTCATCCACTAGCTCTCTCCATTCACAAATGGAAATTTCTAAAATGATCAAAAGATCTTCTCTTGTTTGATCCCTGTATTTTATAAACATCCTTATCCTTCTAAGGTTACCAATCCATCCACAAACTCAAGCTAATCGAATTAGGGTGTGTTCTCAATATTTTCCATGTGTCCTCCCTTTCCTAGCCTTCCATCTTCCCCCAATTCAAGTGGGAATCCATTGAGCTTCCCCAACTCACATGAGCGCCTTCTTGGATTCTATATTTTGACCTAACATGTCAAAATGGTCTGATTTCAGCCTTTAGGTCTTCAATATTTCACAAATGTCATAGCATCTTCATCATTGGTGTCATAGATGTCATATATGTTAGGGAATATATCCCAAGTGTCCAAGAAGCTCCCATTTGACTCTTCCTCTTCCATGTAAGTTACATTTACTTCCAAATTCAACCTATGATGCATATTTCCAAGTGTATTATCATTCTAATGCATCCAAGAACATTAGGATTCCCATTGATTCAAAATTGCAAGAGGAGGATGCCACGTGGCACATAAATTATAGCTTGTGTGGGCCCCATAATCTCCATGTGTCTCCATGCTCCATTCCCACTTCAATTTTATCTTGTATTTATTTAATTAGCTCCATTATTAAATATTTATTCCATTATAATGTCTGAACATCATTTATTAGCTCCCTTATTAAAATTCCAAATGTATCCACCCAACCTAGCGAACTAGTAGGATTGATGGAATTGTCCTGCTATGTAATTATAAAAAAGGGTACATTACAATCCTCCCCACCCAAGATTGTATGTCCTCAAACAATTTAATATTTGGATGCTGCGAAATATTTTCATATTCCCAAGTGGCATCCCTATTTGGTACTCCTTTTGCACCAAGTGCTCTGTTATCGTTTTGCTCATTAATTTTCTTTAGCTGCAATTTTAGTAGTGGCACTCATGTACTGCAATTTTGTGCTCCCAAAAGTAAAGAGATGTGGATTGTGCATATTTATATATCATGTAGCATCACCACTAACACCAAAAGGATTAATCAAATCCATAAAAATCAAATTTTTACAAATAATATTTACCTCCATATTTTGGAAACCTTTTCTAAACTTTCACCCCTTTTTGCTTCTGTATAATTCTTTGAATTTGGTGTTGAGTTACCAAACTTTGAGTTCCTTAATATTCCAATAAAATTTTAGAGAGGAACCACCATGCTTTTTTCTGCACTACTCTGATTATAATTATCTTCTCAATTGATGAATAAATCCCGATGTTGCTTGTTTCCCCCACAATTGAAACCAAGTGAGACCAAAAATGATCCCAGGGTCCCATATGATCCTAATACATGCATGGTGTGAAGTGTCTATGATGAAATGCCATGAAAACCAAGCATGTGAAAATTGAATCCATCTCTCAAAATATCTCCCACATAGGAAACTGGAACATTGATATGCAAAGATGAACTCAAATAACTGAAGGTTGGTTTTCTTTCTCAAACCAACAACCAAACTGCTACTCCAAGTGAGCTGAAACCAAGCAATTCCAGGCTCCCATTGCTGGTATTGCACCATTCCAAACATCATGAGTACAAAATATATATCATGAAAGTACATAAAAACATCATACAAATGTACACCAAGAAGGTACCTCATTAAACAATCATGAAAGCGCTTGTATATCCGAGTAAGTAGATCACCATGTGGCCCATGCACACAAGCATCAAGTATTATATCAAATTTACCCCAATGACATAGGTGAGGATCCATGTCCCATAATGCTTCTCCTAACATATATAATGTGCATCAATATAATCATCCATGTGTTCTTTCATCCAAGAAGTGAATGAAGAACCTCCACCAAAATCTTAATCAAATAAGGAGTAAAGAAAACATGAAGACTTCAAGTGGATCAAGGGAGTCTCATCAATACACCCATGAATATGTATATCATCATGAGATAATAGAGGATGTTGCTTCCAATAATAATTTTCTTCAATCATATATTTCTTCACCCAAGTGTGGGATGAAGTTCCTCGAACATCAAATAGACTAGGCAAGGAGCAAGGAAAATCATGAGTCTCCAAGTGACTCAAGTGAACGTCATAGGTGCACCCATGTGGATGTGTATAATCATAATGTGACAAAGGATGCTAGTGAAAATGTAAATAAGATGGTTTTCTAATCATGTCATCATCATAAGGAGAGATATAAATTCCATACTCTTCATGTGGTACTATAAAAAAGAAAATTTTCACCCATACTTCATTAGGATCAATGCTGCAAAATTTGGAAGTGTAGGATGTGGGAGAAATAACCAAATCACCCAAATGATTAGAAAGTGAAAAAATTTCATCATGTGAAGGATCCGCAGAGGTAGGATTATGAACCTTCCTTAAAAATGCAAAACTTTCCTCATGGGTTGGTTCCAAGGTAGTGGAATCATGCACTTCTTCAAAAAGTGTGCACCCATCTTTAAGAGGCAACTGAAGTTCCTCTTCCACCACAAATAGTGATTGGCTCCAATCAATATCGTATTCAAACAAATAAAAAACCTACAGTTTTCAATGTTTCTCATGATCCCTCATGTCATGAGAATCCTCCAAGCAATCTACCATATGGCAATCTGAAACATAAGAGGAAGAACAAGTTTCTTGCAACCTCTCAAGAAGTTTCTAATTTTGAATTTTGAGCTTATAAATATGCTCATTATTATTCAAGTATTCTTCATGTAAACATTCATTAAGCTCAACCAAATTATTTCTATCAAAAAGAAAAGACAGGAAATTACCTTCAATGTTGCACATTTCTCTTTGAATCTTCTCCATTTCTTCAAGGAAGGGTGGCTCCTCCGATGAATAAATTTTCCAAAATAAATTTGACACAAATGTTTTAGTGTGTTGGATTATTCTAAGGGCCTCATGGATATCCATTTCACCCATCTTCAAAGACCCTTTAGTGAAGGATGGTTAATGGGAGTGAATATCCTCTTCTTATTTCTTCTTTATTTGATCAACTTCTCGAAGCTCAAGTGGTGATGGGGAAGTCGATATTGGTTCTTCATTATCTCTCACAAGGTATCCATCCTCATGATTATGAGAAATTAGGATTGTAGAAACATTTTCAAATCTGATATCTATGTCACCAACATAGAGTTGTGAGCACCCATCAATAGGTTCTCCTTCATAGTTCACAGATCCTTCAATAGATTCTCTTTGATTGGAACAACCCCCATTAGTAAGGATTGTGTTATTGTCTTCACCTTCCCTTTTATGTTATTTTCTGCAGTCACCTTGAAATAATTGATTCTCCACTTCAAGGTTCTATGTTTCTTCCTTTAATGGTGTATCTAGGATATTTTAAAAAATAGGATGATTTTTTCTCATTTCATGCTCCTCCAAACTTGTGGATTGTTGATTGTCCCTTAATGAATTAAACTTTTAATTCTTGTGTGTAAATCCATAATTGAAAAGATATTCTTGGAAATAATACCAATCATGAATATCTCCTCTCAAATTTTAATACTCCTTGAGACATGCTCCAATATCTATGGTTGTAATTTATGTGATTGTTGGTCGAGGAGGAAGGAAAGTGGGAATTGTGGTTCTATTGTGAAGCCAAGACATATCTAAAAAATTTTATTCAATGTATGGTATTAATGAACAAGTTCCAATACCATTCTTTGTTACCACTTGTAATGCCCCTTTTTCGAAATTTTATTGAAATGACCAAATTTTCACTTTTTCTCCTATTTCGACCTTTGACTAGTTTTGATGTCTAGGTCTCTAGATTGACCCAAATGCTCCCAAATATTCTGAGGTGTATGAATTATATTAAGACTTTAATGCGATTCTCAGGTTGTCAAAACCCCAAATTTTCTGAAAATTTAAATTTTTTTAAAATGCATATAATTTCAATAATTGCAGTCACTAATTGTTTGATTAGTTATATGTTACTGAATTCATATCTGAATTATCTTTTGATTTCGTTTATCATTATGGAACAGTTTCTTTTTAGTTACTGACTTTTTTTCTTCTTGCGACCACAAGGTGGGACTGTCATGAAAAACTGGGCTTACTTAGCTTTCGAGCTAACGTAGAAGTTTTTCCTTCTCTTACAGATATACAGGTAAGAGGTTCGAGTGCTCCTAAACAAAATTCTAAAGTAGTCCGTATCAATTCGTCGCTCAAAATTTAATTCAGTAGAAGAATATACATGCTAGTCAGTTTTCCCAAGTTATAGAGGTAAAGCATTAAACTGTCACTTCTTTTTAAGCTGTTATAGATAGAGAATTGAATTCTACTAGTAAGGATGACAGCTATTTTCCTTTCCTAGAGATTTGATTTAAAATTCTTACTGAGTGTTAACCATTTGATGTTTATTCCAACCGCAAGTGTATAATGCGTTAAGTATTTATTTATTAGCACAGTAAGTATGGCAGAATTATAAAGTCCAAGATCTAAATTAAATTGTTCATAACTACTAGTTCACGCCATGATTGAATTGGCTGCTGCAAGTGTAAAAATGATAAGGAGGTTTAAGTACCAACTTATACTTTTCTTAATTCAAGAATTAAAAGGTTTACTACTTTGATACAAGTCACTTTTAAAGTATTCCTTCAGTGTTTAAAGATCTGTGTTGTTTTGGGAAACTATTTCTCTTCCATGGTCAATAATTAGATGCTAAGATTATTGATCATTTCCATATTTACTCTACTCAAATACCACTTTATGATTTTCAACACTATACTATCAAGCGAATGAAGTTAGCTTAACAAAAGATATTTACCAAAGAATGATTCTATAACACCTTTCATAACCTTTGAACTTAACTTGTCAAAAGGGCTATTTGTCATAAAATGATTCTATAACTAATAATCGAGTTGTTGCTTTACCTTGTAAAAGAAAAGATGTAAGGAATGAATACGAAGATCAGAGAATAAAACCATAGTCATGATTGATTATATATTAACTTGGTTTCTATAGTTCTATAATATTTATATCATAGTTCCCTTACTTTTATTTATGAACTAGGGTCGCCAAGATATACTATTAATTCCTTTCATTTTATAAATTATCAACAACACTATAATCCTCCATATATATATATATATGCTAGGTCATATGAGTGATAAGGCTCTTCGTTGTAATACGTTCCAAACCTCATTCTAAGGTTTTCGTGGTTGGTTTTATAATGAAGGTGGGTTGACAAAGGATGTGACAAACCTTGTAGAACTTTCCATGAATGATTCGGGTTGCAATTCATTGGAAAATTCGTCTGTGGAACTATAATGTTCCTACCCACTGCATGCCAATTATTAAAAAGATAACGTGAGCTCTTTCCAGCCAAGTATTGGCATGTTAAAAGGTTTTACTTGAACCCTAGTTTGTCATTCTTTCACTGCCTTCGGGCCTCCGGCCGCTCTGCAAAAACTTCCTTGTCCGCTCCGTTGCTTGCACTGTCTGCTAGCAGTCAAATTGCTGGTTATGCTCCTCGTGGGTTTGTCTACTGCATTGTGAGGAAAATACTGTAATCAACAGTTTGTTGTTTGAACATTGATCTGTGTTGATTCTTTAGGGTTTCTCCATCTTGCATACATTTCCCCGAGCTCTTTACTGTGAAGGGTCGTTGCCTTAGCTTGGTGCTGTGAATCGTTCTCTATCGTGACTGGTTACTTTTCATTCCAGCGAACTCCTTCTTCTCTGCTATAGATGAAGGGTTCCATTTTCCTCATATTGGTGATCGTTTTGCTGTTCTTCAGAGATCATATTTCCGTTAATCTTTAAGGTAATGTACAGGGTTTATCCTTTGCATTCCTTCCAAAAATAGTTTAATTAAATAGTAGTTTGCAAGGTTTTTAATATTATGCTTTTCCTTCTTGACAGGGTTGGCCTGCTCTCCTTGGCGTGGAAGGTGCGAGACTTCAACGGATGGCTGCTCACAGTAAGCCTGGTTTTAACCACGGCATCTTCCTCCTTGTTGGTCCTTTAGGGATAGTCATGGGTTTGGCCTTCGTGGTTTGTAACCCTCGCGGTTATCTTGGTTCAGTTTAATGAACCTATTCGCTATTATTAAGAGTTTCATCCCTTCGTTTAGCATGGGATCTTCGGCTGAGGCCGAGACTGTGGTTTTGGGTTTTTATTTGACTACTGTGTAATGTATATATATATCACTGTTTATACAGGCTGTAAAAGCCTCATTTTGTATATCATGTTTATAGCTGAAAATCGTAAAGGAGATAGAACTCTCTCCTTTTTAATGAACTCCAATGAATTTCCTGAATAACATTCCACCTGAATGATTCTTCTCTGGAAAATATCTGAGCAACCTCAGCTCTATTCATTGGGTTCTTTTAAAATATTGTTTAGGTCTTTTTGGGTTAGTTGTCATTTGTTGAGCCACCTACCCTGATCCCACTTTCTTGGGGGATCATGACCCCAAATGTAGGGAAGTTGCCACCTGCAACATAGGAAGTGTTTGAGGATGCTGCCACTTGTCTTTTGCCCTCCACCTAGTTCCATCCACTAGTTTGACAAGTAACCTCTTATTAATATCTCTCCCATGCTGTTGTATCCACTTTTTATTTATTAATAATAAAATATTCAGAATTCCATTCCACTTCTTTTGACTCTGCTGAGTCATCAGTTCCTACTTAGCATTAAAATTAACATAATGTCTTAGGAAATATAATTAAACATTTAACATTATTTTACAGAATTGGGGTATGTGACACAGGTATTATTTATGACCCTCCAATTACTTATGTAAACTTGTTTAATATTTTGGTCAAAGTAGGAATCTTTCCTAGCAAATTAGGATTCCAATTCCCCCTGGGTAAATGCTGAAAATGGCTTCTCAAATGATCCCAAACCCACTCGAATTTATGAATAGAGGAAGAGAATTTTTAAGGTAAATTTTTAAGTTCTAATATGCGTCATTATTCATTTTATACATGCTGTTATAACCCTCTCCCAAACAACTACAAAATCACTAATTCGACCCTTGGGGAAATGGCATCAAATCTTCTTCAAATGCAATTAAATTGAGTAAGATGAATTCAAATAATTAAGTGATGAACATGAAACTTGTAATACTCATAAATTAAATTCCATTCATCATAAATATATCAGATATACATTCTCCCATTCGAAATAATCAACATTGCCATGGCATACAACAATATAGTGGGGAAATGGTCATTGTATTCTCATTAATATTCACTTTTACATACAACCCTTTGGTATTTTGACCTGATACTCTATGAGAATGAATAAAATATAATATTAAACTTATTACAATTATAAATGTACCATGTTAACCTTGAAATCATCAGCATTCAATGGAATACATCAATATAGTGGTGAAATTGTCATTGTTTGCTCATTAATAATCACTTTTACATTCAACCATTTGGTATTTAGACCTAATACTTTATGAATATGGAGAAAAAATAATATTACACTTATTAGAATCATAAATGTATCAGGAGAAGCTCTCTTGAATATTACAATATCTCCCCCAAAGCGCAATCCCTCCATGAGCAAGAATATGTAATAAAAAATGGAAATGGTTGAGAGAAAGTGCTACACTAGAAGGAACCACAAGTTTCCTTGTAGATTACACCTGAAAATACAAACTCCATTAAATATCCATGAAATACCTGAGTGGCCTCTCCAAACACCAACTTGTATGGGAATCTTTCACCCTCGAAATTGGCTAAAGGGAAGAAACTAGTCATCCACTAGCTCTCTCAATTCACAAATGAAAATTTCTCAAATGATCAAAATCTCTTCTCTTGGTTGATCCCTGTATTTTCTAAACATACTTAGCCTTCTAAGGTTACCAATCCCTCCACAAAATCAAGCCAATTTGGTGTGCTCAAGATTTGTCTTGTGTCCTCCCTTTCCTAGCCTTCGATCTTCCTACAATTCGAGTGGGAAGCCATTGAGCTTCCCCAACTCATATGAGCTCCATATTTGGTGCCATATTTTGACCTGACATGTCAGAATGGTCAGATGTCAGCCTTTAGTTCTGCAATATTTCATAAATTTCATAGCATCTTCAGCTTTGGTGTCATAGATGTCATAGATGTTAGGGAATCTATCCCAAGTGTCCAAGAAGCTCCCATTTGACTCTTCCTCTTGCAAGTAAGTTACATTTCCTTCCTAATTTGACCTATGATGCATATGGACAAGTGTATTAGCCTTATAACGCATCCAAGAACATTAGGCTTCCCATGGATTCGAAATCGCAAGAGGAGGATGCCATGTTGCACAAAAATTCTAGCTTATGTGGGCCCCATAATTTCCATATGTCTCCATGCTCCATTGCCACTTCAATTTTCTCTTGTATTTATTTAATTAGCTCCATTATTAAGTATTTATTCCATTCTAATGTCTGAACATCATTTATTACCTCCCTTATTAAAATTACAAATAACCACAAATTTGGGAATTTGAACAAGTATATGATTAAGGAAAAAAACACATTTCTTAAAGGAAAAGTGAAATTTAACAATTTATTGTTGCAATTTCAACATTCAAGAATTCCAGTTTCATCAAATGGAGAATTATAAAAATTGTGACTTTTTATTGAGAAGTTGAAAGTATGGAATAAAAAATTGCAATTTCAACATTCAAGAATTGCGATTTCAACAAATGGAGAATTATAAAATTGTGACTGCTTAATGAGAAATTGAAACTATGGCATCCAAAAATTGGAATTTCAACAATTCATTGGTTGTAATTTTGACACTTTAATATATTGCAATTCTAATAATTTTTTATTCAAATTGCAATTTTAACTTTAGGACATTGCAATTTTTGTAATTACAATTTCACAAATTCAACAATAAAAAGATTGAGAAAATTTTGACTTTTTTTTTAATGAAAAAATACAATTTCAACATTTGATTGGACAATTTCAACAATTTATTGGTTGCAATTTTGATAATTGCATATATTGCAATCTAAGATATTTTTATTCAAATTGCAATTTCAACTTTAAGAAATTGAAATATTTGAAATTGCAATTTTTGCAATTACAATTTTATAAATTTAACAATAAAAATATCAAGCAGAAATTGTGGTTTCAACAACTACAAATTAACAATTTAAAGAAGTATATGACTCAAAAGAAATTCACATTTTCTACCCAAAAATGCAATTTCAACATTTAATGGTTGCATTTTATCAACCAAGAATTGCAATTCTAACAATTGAAGGATTATAAAAAGTGAATTTCTTTAGGAGAAATTGCAATTTTAGAATACAAACATTTGCAATTTTGACAATTTCAACAATTAACTAATTGCGATTTAATGTTGGCTATAAATTTTTAAATTGAAATTTCTAGAAACCAAAATTGAAATTTCTCATTATAGATTACAGTTTGTATAATTCTCCAAATGTTGAAATTGCAATTTCTAATTGCACTTTTTCTTTAAAAATGTGAATATTTATTAAAACATGTAGTTATTGAAAATGTAAGTTTGTAGTTACTTGTTCCTTATTTTCATGCAAAGTGTCCAAGCAAACAAAAAAAAACCTAAAGACCATAGTAATATTAAAAAATTAAAATGGAACATGCCCATTAAGGGATTACTTATTTCTATCAACCTTGGATGCCTGGAAGTCAATTGAGAGCTTCTTTGCATGAATTGAATTTTGTTGCACTATATGTTCCTCACTTAGAGGCATATTTTACACCCCAGAAGAACCCACAAACTATGATGGAGGTTCCACTAATTGAATTCGTTCACCGACTATCATGTTTTTCTTGTCTCAGTTACTTTATTATGTCTTGCATCCCTCTCATTTTTTCTTCTTTTAAGAATTATTATGTCACAAACCTTTAAATTCCATATACTCTTTTACCAAATAATAATGTCATAGTGATTGCAGCATAAGTGATTTGTCGTTTCTATTTGTAGTGTCTTATACAGTTTCAATTACTAATTTTGACAGGTTATTATGCAGAAGTTTGTATAATTATTATCAACATTCTGCCTTTGCCCAAAGGTAATGTTATTTGACATATTTTTATATTTATCTTTCTATATGTTTTTGCTAAGGTTGCTTAGCCCCAAGGAAAGTCTCTTCCCTAGTCGTTGCACCCTAGCTCTTATGATAATGATGGCAACATGTTTCTTAAAGAAAGTGAGTTGGGGGACTATGGTGTTAAACTCCATAGTCCTTATCCCAGTGCTTGGCATGGATT
Source organism: Pseudotsuga menziesii (assembly GCA_001517045.1). Lineage (NCBI taxonomy): Eukaryota > Viridiplantae > Streptophyta > Pinopsida > Pinales > Pinaceae > Pseudotsuga > Pseudotsuga menziesii. Next base: position 134,638 of record LPNX010826091.1, on the reverse strand, counting down.
ATGGTTATGTTTGATCCATGGTGTAGGTCATGGTTCTTGCGCAAGGGATAAGTTTAAAAGCTTGAATCTTATGTTAACAAATTGGAACATACGATCTTACCATAATCAAAGGTTGATCTAGGGAAATGCTTTGTTGGGATGTTATAATATATCATTTGGTCATGCGATATGATGGGAAGTATAAGGTTATAATGTGGTTTTACCTTTGCAATAAAGTTATGTCCTAGCTATGTTTTGACTGTGCATCCAGGCACTTAAAGGCCTTCCCGAGATTCAATCTTGGCCCTCCATTTTTCAATTTGAGATGGTAAGGATTTGACAGGGTTTAATGTTCTTATTTCCTATCTGAGACTTTCATTTTGATGGTTAAATTGGTCTGAGGTTTTTTGAAGAAGTTCTACCTTCCATGGCTATGCTAAGAAGCTACACCCATTAATCTTACCCAGATTTTTAATGGTGTCTTTACTGGTTTCTTTCGAGGTGTGTTGGAGGTTTTTGTTCATGTTAAAGTCTGCCACCAGAATCATCCTTGCTCATTGTTGCATAACGAAACCATACCATCTTCCATGGTCATTCAACTCCCTTAACCTAGTAAGTAAAAGCTTAGCTCTGCAAATAAGAAAAATAATAAACCTTCTTTTAACTCTCGAGAAGTAATGTATAATTGGTATTGTTATTTTACTTGCAAGAATAGGAGGGATACAATCATCCAGGAGGAGTCGACCCTTGGCTCTCTCTACATTCGAACAAGGTAATGAAAATTAACTTCATTCATTTCTAGTTTCAATTTTTCAAATAAAATACATTATGGTTCTAACTGGAATGTGGATGTTTGCAAGTTAGGGGAAGCCGACGAGGATGGTGACAGGGTCACCTCCTCCTAGTATCGCCTCCTTACACATTCAGTTGAGTAAAACACTCTCTACTCTATTTATTTATTATTTAAAACCATCTTTGATTACTTACTATTCTTAGTTTCTAGGTTTGTAGGCGGCTCTTGGCTATGGGTTGTAACTTGATCAGTTTTTCCTGGTTTTTTTTATTATAACCTATTTTCGTAATTGGAAAAACCATTCTAGATCAACCCACATAACCAGAATAGAAAACTGGGCATTTATGGGATTCCTTTCGGTAATAAAAACAACAGTTTTAAAAAAGGTCGTAACTTGGTCATTTCTTACCGGAGTTTTTATTATAGCCTATTTTTGGAATTGGAACAGCCATTCTGGATCTACTAATGTGACCAGAACAGAAGACTAGGCTTTTCTAGGCACATTGTTTCAAAGGGTTGTAACTAAAAGTTCCTCTTTCCTTTACTATTTTTTCTAACTTTGTTTTTTGCAGATTCATATCAGTACAGTAAAGTATTTAAGTTTCTATTATTCATTTTTTGCATTTAGGTTTTGTTTCTAATCATGTTTATTAAGATTTTATTTCTTGTTTTTGTTATATATTTGTCTCACATTTCCATATGGAAATATTGGCATCTTTTAAGGACATGGATCTCTAGTATTTTGTCATGATGATAGCTATAAACCATCTAATGCTTAATATTTTTTTATACTTAATAATTAATTTGTTCTTTTCTTTGTTTTGTTTATAAAAGCAATTTTATAAGAACGATCTCATATGTGTTATCTAGTGATCATTATTTACTTTATTTATATGTTATTGCTGACCTTTGTGTAAAATCAATTTCATTCTTTTATAAGTAATATCTTTATGATCATTATATGCTCTTTCTAATTAAATTCTTAAGTAAAATCATTTTTTAATCTATGTGATATCATAATTTTTGGCTTGTCATAAGTTATTTAATTGGGATATAGTTTCTTTTTCATGTATTATAGAGATTGTATCTAGTTCTTGTGTTATTTGTCTCTAACATTCCAATATGGAAGCATTGGCATTTCTAGAGCATTTCGTCTCTTGCATATTTACATACTGTTAACAAGAAATGAACCCTTGATTAAGACCATTAGTGACTTGTCATTTCATAATTTTTTATAAGTGATATCATGAGTTGATCATAATTTGCTATATGTTGATCATATTAAACATTTTGATTTATCTATATCTCATGTCATGTTTATTTCTATCATCTTTTACTCAATATTTATGTAGCTTTGAGCAATCTTTAAATCTTGAACTATTTATCATGAGCACCTTGTTCGTTTTGCAATGAGATTTCTATTCTTATGATTGCAGAGGTTATCTTATTCCTACTTGTCTCTAACATTCTTATATGGAAGCACTGGCATTTTCAGGGCATTCATCTCTTGCATATTAACCTTATACTAATAAGAAATGCACCTATGCTTTAGATTAGTTGCTTGATGACTAAATTTTCATATATTTAAGTGAAATCTTTGGCTCACTATTTATATGTTGTGGCTGACACTTAATGTGTAAAAGTAACTTCATTTTCCTTAATGAGCAAGTTAATCTTTTATTTGATCATATTATGTTTCCATTCTTTTATATGATGTTTGATAACCTTTGGTATATAAGCATTTTCATTCTTGTATGAGCAATTTTGTTTTATGATCTTTATATGCTTTAATCTTGAAAGTTATTGTGCAGATAAGTTCTCTGTTTAGGTTTTCACCTTATTCCAGAAGTAATGAAGCACCATATTCCACTGTTAAAGTCATGATGTTCATCTGTATGATATCATTTTCGATGTATAGACCATTGGGGTGTTGTTTCTTCGATGTTTGAGGTTATCTACAAATATTTATATTGCACCTTGATGAAAGAATCTATGCTATCCACGTGTGTATTGGTCATCTAGGTTTTCTTGTACATTGTTGTAGTGTTCTTAGCCACACATTCTGTTGTATCGGCCATTAGAAGGTATATGTACATTGGTGTGGATGTTATATCAGAGTTCTTCAGCTATCATGTATGGTTGTGATGATTCTTGTGGTGATTTGGGCATCTTGTGATTGGATTACGTCACATGTTCTTGGCATGATTTTATTGTTGGGTCTTTCATCATACAACCTGGTTCCTATGCACTTTCATGATTCAATAAGAAGCAGTTGCTCATCGTCAAATTCCATCAGTCGAAGTGTTCTTCTTTTTTAGCTTGGTTCTTCTGGAAGTTGTCATCAAGGGGGAGCAGTAATGACTTCTTCCTTCCTTAGTGTTAGTGTGGGCCCTTCTCCCAGCCATCATTAAGGGGGAGTGTTGGAATATATTATATTCCTTGGAAGGTAATAATTTCATTTGTATTATGTCGGAAGTTGTATACAATATTATGTAAAAGAGTAATACATTTAACCCATAGTTATATGGTGGTGTATTTACTTGTGTAGAGTATTTTTCCATGGTATTGTATTAAGACATGTTATTTTGGATAATTATATTATCCCACATGCAATATGTAAGAGTAATTCATCCTCATCTCTTAGTATATAATAGGGTCAAGTGAGTCTCTACATATCATGTATTCTTGATGTAGTAGTGGTACTATTGTGACATTGTTGTACATCATCTATATTCTTTGGGGTATTTGTGCTTTGCTCTCTTGTACGATTGGACAAGACATTCTGGAGATAATAGAAGACTACCTTCCCATGGATGTAACCCATTAGGGTGAACCAGGTATGTCGGTGTTCTCTTGTCCTTTTCTTTTCTTGTTCTTATCTTTTATGATATGTTGTTGGTTGCTTAGATATGTTAACTAGTTTAGCTTGACTCTACTATTCTAACAAAGGTATAGGCACTAATGATAGCTTAAAAAATTCTAAACCATATAACTTGTTGCATTGAAAGTAGCAAGGTGCTTTATAGTCCAGTATAGGGGAGATGTTGTAATTTGTTTGTTACCTAACGTACCATGACCAAAAATACAAAATAATTAAAAAAAACATATCTTAAATCTAGATCTATGAAACATTAAAAGTGATCCGATTTTTTGAGGCATAATTTTGTTTATTTCATTTTCAACACATAGGAATGTGCATTTGAGATTTTATTTGAATGAGAAATTGAACAAGTTTGAGGTCACACTCTTTGAAGATGATGACATTGAAAGTTACTAATGTGGTAGTGATGATGGAAATCTATGCTGTTTTGATTCTGATATTTGTATTTGGATGATGATTTGTGATGTTGCTTTTGTTTTTGGTGGCAACATTTGAGTTGGAAAATAATTATGTACTTTTTCTCTATATGAGTTAAATATTAGTCATGTTTTGTTTAGTTGTTGATGTAGTACATAGAGTGCTACAATTTCTCTTATTGCATGTAATTTTATGTTGGTTCAAGTTCCAAACCACAAATCTAGATATTCGTTCCAAGCTGGTTTCATAGAGAAATTTATCTTATAATATTTATGGTTGTATGCTATTGTAAGTAGCTGAGGAAAATACATCAATATATTGTTGATTCCATTGTATTTTGATGGAATGATATATGGAAACTCAAAGTGCAATTAGAGAAAATGTGCATAAGAAGAATGAGTAATGAATAAACTTCATGTTTATTTTCTTGAGTAAACTCTTTGCTAGATATACTGGCAAGTTATTTTTCTCTAATATCCATAGATACATCTCTAGTGCTTTCCACATGTTTTCCAAAAAGTGAAAATTATCTAGAGAAATATGAGAGTAGACTTGGTTTCTTCTGACACCAAAAAATATCTCTTGTCGATCTATTAAACAAAAAAAAATGTTCATGTTTATATATCAAGCATTGATTTAAGATAGACACAATATCTTAGCAAACTAACAAATTGTTGGGAGAATATCTCAACAACATACAAAAGTGGGAGCCAACTAGTTGGAAACAATATCTCATATCCAACTAGATCTAACCACCTCCTAAAACATACAAACAAATTTATCATGTGGAGACAAACTCGAATTACTAATGACCAATCCAATAATAAATCGGGAGTTATCTATTCCAAAACCCCTCCTTAATGGGTACTTGTCTCAGTTTCCATTGGGTCAGGTCTTCATCAACTTCTTTAACTAGCTTCCTAATCAACAAAGTCTATATCTGGTCCAACCTAACACTTGCATCTTATACCTTGACCATGTAGACATCATAAAAAATGTCAACATCCCTATTAATGAACAACTGTCAACCCAAAATACATGGGTACTTAACCTCTACAACCACTAGTTGAGTAGGATGTCCTTTAGGTATATGGTTCATCCAAATTCTTGATGAAATCCCCTTGAATGTACAAAAAGGCTTCTAGGAACCTCCCATGGTCTACAATATTGACACATGACTCACTCCTCCATGTCTTTAACAACTCTATAATGGAAGTTTTACACTATATTTAACAAGTTATCCAAATTAGGGACACGTGGAAAAGGGTTATGCATGCCTATCCAATTCTTACAACACTATTCCCTTCACATGTTGCATACAAAGATACAACTACACACAATTTACATACTCCACCTTGTGGAGACACCAAGTGCAATATTTTATAATATTCCCTAGGTACCATTACTATACTTCTCCCAAGTACCAACTCTAGGGAATATAGAAGCTCAAAATTTTCAAATACCAATACATAGGATTTATGCATAACATCCTAGTCTCGCTACAAATGCAAGCTATGATCCACATTTTCATATGGTCAATTGTTTTATAGAACAAAACACACAAACTTTGCCTCAATTATTTATCACCATTTAATCTCCATGATTTCAACATGCATTGATACTAGCATATTTTGGACCAAAATCCAACAAGAAATTTGTATTATGCATACAAAACAACATCACTATCCTTTCTACTACAATCTCACCATTCCAAATAAAAATTAAGTCTACCATCAACCCTTGTCCTTTCCAACTAGAAAAATACAACTTTGATGTATCTTTAACTATCATGATAAACAACCAATGATTACTCATCCAAGAAAGTTTCCTTCATTTATGAACCAAAGTGTATGTGCTCCTCCATTCACTTATAAAATTGTTGTCTCAAACAAGATTCTAGTTGAGAATCAACCATACCTTTCAGACAAACATTGGTACCATACAAGTTGACTGAGAACCTATTATAGTCCAAGGATTAACATCAACCTAATTGTAAAGATTGAATAATTGTCCACCCTATGGACGTATTCCTATCTACCAAGGGACCTAGGTATCCAACCATGGTGCTCATCAATTTTATATGGAAATAATAGGGATATAGGAAATATTTGAGTCAATCCAACGCTATACACCCTCTAATGAGGATTTATGGCGCAGCATTTATCAAACAATATATCATCAAGACACAACCAGAGGACATAAAACATGTAGTTGTATTTCCCATTGAGCTATGACACATTCTACCAAGAAAATTTATGAATGACTTTTAGATTACAAATATTGCAATGCGGGGACTATAAAAAAATCTACAAGAGATAATGACACATATGAATAAATGGTTCTTATTGTATGTTTATTTGGAATCATGAATACACTAGGCATCTTCATTTGCATCTTCAATATCTTGAATCAATTTTCAACATCTTTGTCTAATATTCTTCTTTTAGCTGCCATGATTCACTAAACAATTATTAGAGTAGTCAATTATAGCAAACCTATTTTAACATATAAAAACATATCAAGTTAAATGAGCTAACTATGTCTCTTAAATTATAACTTTCTTACTACAAAAGTGTAACACCACGGTTTTGACCCCGCTTGCATTTAGTATATATGATACATATATTATATATGATCTTGGTGCGGAGCTAAAGGCCAAGGCCCCACCATGATTTGGTTATGTTATGTTTTGGATTGAAATGGTCACCGATGGTATATCGGGACATACGGCATATATTAAATGTGGCATCATGTAAACACACATTTCAATTAAATAAACCAACCAGCTATGTTCACAGCAACTAAATTGAGAAGGGGCATGATCCCTAAGGGTAAGGGGGGGGGAAGCTAAATCCTGAGTCATGGGGGGGGAGCCATGTGTCACCACTCTATTCACTCACCCTCCCTTGTCTCATCCCACCACCACCTTCATTGTTATGTTGTTATTTGGGTACCTATTCGCTGACAGCAAGGCCACTATGCCACGATGGCCATTCTCCCCACGGGCCTGCACTCTCTCCATGACCACCTTCTGGATCTTGGATGGTCTATCCACTAACAGAATGGTGTTTGTTCGTTCACCTCACGCGGACTAAGTTAAAGGAATGCACATTCCTTTGTTTGCGGTTCTCCCTCTATCTCTCACGCGTTGCTAGTCTATGGGTATTATTCCCCTGCGCACGCAGAGCGTTGGTATTTCCCACTGTCATTAGACTGTTGTGGTTTCATCATCGATCGCTGGTCTGTGTGTTGAGTTCTTTCCATTCAGACAGAGAATCATTTTTCCTCCACGCATTTCTGGACTGGGCATCTTTCCCAACCTCCATCGCTGAATCACGAGCTGAGGACTGCTACTCTAGTGCTGGGCTATGGCCGTAATTTATTTCCCAGTTTTGTTTGCCGGTGACTTTTTCCCATCATGTGTAGTTTGGGAGTCTGTTCCCTTACCAATTTCTAGTCTGTGCAAGTCTCACAGCGATCGTATTGAGGAGCGAGTGTTTTGGGTTCATGTGTGTGTGTGTGGACTGCTTTTTGGCCACAATTACATTGAGAAATTGCTGTGGGTTCAAAGTTGTTGTGGGTTGTTGTTTGCCACAATGGACTGACTGTGTTTTTTCCTGTAGAATCTTGAATAGCTATTTGGCTGCTTGCATGCTGTGGTTTTGTCCTCGGACTGCACTGGAGTGGTGAATGAGGGCCTGAGGTGCTTGATAAACCTGGTGGATTGAGAACCACACAGATAGATCTATTGAGCTGGCTATCTTCTCCACAACCCCTTAATAGCACTAGAAGGGAGATCAGGGTCTGAGGGACTGCATAGCAGAGAAAGGGTTGACTCCTTGTGTTGGGTGTGTGTGGGTGTTCTAGAAGCTAGACTGGCTCTGGTGTTGGTGTCTGTAGCTCTCCCATGGGCTCACCAGCTTAGAATTATCCTTTCCCAGCTCTTGGATGGCCTGATAAACCCAACTTTGTTGGCTTGGATGATCCATTGTTCGCCTAATAAACCTAATTGTGTTGGCTTAGCTGAACTGTGTACCCTTGTGGGTTATTATCCTTGGCTATGTGTAAGCCTATTAGTTCCTTATCCCTTAGGGAACCATGCCTGGCTAGAGGGTGGCAGCATTGCTGAGAGATTAAAGAGCACGTGGGCCTATGGTTGGGTGGAACGTTGCAGTGATGTAGCTAGTTGCGGAACAAATTCTTCATAAGATAAGTATTCTTGCCTAACTTGTATATGCAATTATAATTACCATTGATGAACAATGATATACATGTTGAATGTTGATCTATATATGCATGAATGTTGATTGATATGCTTGCTTCCGTTGTGTATATGAATGATTAGAATACGTAATATGTTTGATGTTTTAAGTATCATGATTTAGCAGTATATGTATGTATGTATGTATGTATGTTCATGTTCATTGGGATAGATCCTCGGATGATTTGATGTATTGTAGCGTTCTCTTCACCAGTCAGAGGGTCGAGGACGTTACAAAAAGTTTGAAAGAAAAATTTCGCTTCACCATGCGGTGAAATCATAAATCTTAGTTTCTATTTGGTGAAAATGGTTTTTACGAATCCATATTCCATAACCTTTCGACCGAACTAATTTATGTTTTCGGTTGAAAACATATAACTAACTTTCAATCGAAATTTAAAGTTAGCGGTATGCCTCATAATGCACGCTTTGCATGGGTGGATGGCAAAATAACATCTGGTAGCTAGGTTTTCGGCTAAAAAGGTGGTTGGCTGAAAACCTTTTCGATCGAAAACCATTTTATATGTATTAACATAATGCCATTGTTTATATTTTTCGGCATTGCTTGTTTGTTATGGAAGGTATTTGATGCCCTTCTTGGTCTGATGGTTCCCTTTCTCGGTCTGCTGGTGCCCTGCTCGGTCTGCTGGTGTGGTGGATTCGTTCGTGGTGTGGTGGAGCCATTGATGAGTTGTTGTAGTGGCGTTGTGTTTTCCCTACATATACTAGAGCCCTACTAGGTTTAGTGGTGTGGTGGATCTGTTGACGAGTTATTTTGGTGGAGTTGTGTCTACCCTGTGGAGCCCTACGTATTCTGGAGCCCTGCTCAGTCTAGTGGTGTGGTGGGGCCATTAGTGGTGTGGTGGAGCCATTGGTGGTGTAGTGGATCCGTTGATGAGTTGTTGTGCTGCAGCTGAGTCTTCCATTTGGATATGTGGTCGTTCTATGGACTTCTATTTGGTCTGTGGAGATCTATGTGGTCGAGTTGTGTTTGCTTCGTGGAGCCATGTGTGCTCAGTATGTTTTCCTTTCGAGCCCTGCTTGGTCCGTTAGAGGAAATTTCAACTCAAAATGGGCCTTTTAACTTTAACTCAAATTCCATGTCATCATGTGTTAGCCAATGAAATTGCTTTAAATTTGAAATACCGTATAGGTCTTAAACACTTTTTTAATATAAATTTGGGGATAGGTATCATAAAAAAAAACTACTTTTTTGTTTGTATTTTCGACATATATCCCCGTGTTTTTACTCAAATTTCAATTGGGAGAGCTCGTTGGACGCGGAATTTAATTCCGCATCCAACGAGCTCTCCCAATCGAAATTTGAGTAAAAACACGGGGAGATATGTTGAAAATACAAACAAAAAAAATAGTTTTTTTCTTTTCTTCCTTCAAAATTAATAAATATTATTTTATTATTTTAATTATTATTTTATTAATTTTTTTAGGAGGCCCATTTTGAGGTGAAATTTCCTCTAATGTATGGATCTCTATGTGGTGGAGTCGTGTCTACCCTGTGGAGTTGTGTTTGCGTTGTTTGTTTTCCTTTGGATCCCTGCTAGGTCTGTGGACCTTTGTCCACGTAGATGACTAACGATCATCTCTACAGGTAAGTCCCATAGATTTATTTTTAAGCAGCAAAGATAATTTTATTTTTATTGCAATGTTTTGGGTTTTGTTTAGATTCTTAATATTGTATGGAAATCATTGGTGTTTGTGTGATTAATTAAAGTACATGAATTTATTACTATTTCGTAAGTATAATTTTTGTTAATTTAAAAACAAATTTGAAATGATGTGTAATGAAACAATTGAAAATTTCCCTTTCAAAGATTTATAGTGGGAATATAGATATGGACTTCAAAGTTGAATCAACGTGTATAACCCCACCATGTTGTATATGCATCTTGGTGTGATGGCTTTTGGTAGGTTAGGCTGCTAGTATAGTGGGTTTGGCTTGTGATTCATTCTGATGGGAACATCGCCTTGGTAACATTATTATCATATTGATTAAACTATCATGGATTGGTAGGAATTGTAGCCTTCCCTTCAACTATCCTCCAAATATCAATCTTTTCCATTAGCATCCACAACGTGCATTTCCCAGGGGTTAAGTTGGAAGTTCCCTCTTGTGGGTAACACTCTTTGAGACCTGACATCAAGTTCATAATTCCTACATTTCCTTTGAATTTGATTAGCATATAGATAAGCATAACATAATAAGGGAATAAGGACAGTCTACCAGTTACCACTCTGTGGGAAAAGACAAAAAAAAATTGTTAAATAAGCCATAAGTCAGTCCTCAATTTTCCATTTAGAAAGGAAAGTCTTCCCCCACATAATGAGGACATATCCTGTATCTGCTTGTCTCTGCATTATCTTAGCATGTATTTTATTTTAAGTTTTATAAAAAAAATTATGAAAATTATCTGGTGACAATTTCATTTTAGTTTTATGAATAGAATGTAGTTATTTGGTCCTATTGTTGTTTCACTCTAGCCACTCTGTGTATGCCTAATGTTATTGTCATACAAAAAATACTCTCTCTGCTGGGAAAGATGACTGTTGGTAATCCATTTACAACCCTTCCCTACCTCGCTTGTGATTATTTGTTAATATGGAGAAAACTCCCCGAGGGTTCAAACCGACCATTGATTCCTATCCTTTCTCCACTCAAAAAATTAGCCAAAATTAGATTGAAATAATATCCTTTAAATACCATTTCCATTCTCCACGGAATCCTAAAGTCAAAATTCTCTCTCTGTGTCTATGGTTGACTAGGATATTAACGAACCATCTTGGACTAACAAATTTTCTTTAGTGCCCTTTCCCTTCGGTCAAGAGCTTCACACCTTACTTATTAAGTTGAGTTAATAATTCATCCATTTATTTACATAGGGGTGATCGGAGAGGGATCATAGGGCTTCATGATCGGATGAAGGTAAAGGATATTGTGTGGTGTCATATCATATGGTGTGTAACTGGGCGATATATGATACGCTTAAAAATAATATCCTTCTGATGAGGAATTGCTTGTTTGGGATCAATAAAGGGGGAAACATGTGGGAACAACACAAATTCCCATCCGAAAGAGGGGCACATACAATGAAAATATTTAATTGGTATTTTATGATCTCAAAAGATTTCGATGGGATAAATTGCATAGCATTCTTACCATCAGTATCCATGGGATAAACTGCATTAGTTCATTAATGCTTGTATTCATGTTTACACGAGATATATTAGAGATGGATCAAGATGAGGAAATGACTCATTCTAATAGATTCAAAGATGTATTAGGACATCTAATGAGATGAGGATGTCTAATGCAACACATACTTCTAGTGAAACACCTTCGAATGTTCGCTCTCGAAGATGATCCAATACATCTAGAGATTCCAATGTATTATATTGAGACACTGGTACGTGTTTAAAATTTATGATGCACATGCAAAATTTTCAGTATGCATGCATATTTATATTTTATTTAAATATTACTAATTGATTTTACTAAGTGTTAGCACTTTTCTTTGTAGAGATGCCACAGAATAGTATTGTATTGTGAGAGTGGGAAAGCATATGTATATGGTCGTCTATCTGATTCATTTCATGGCTGATTGCCCTATTTTGGTTGTCATTTGAGAGAACAATCGATAAACCAACCACATTTTATCAGTAATATGTTGTGTGTGTGTGTGTGTGTGTGTGTGTATAATTTAAATAAATTACAAAATTTGCACGTGTATATATGGTTTGGAAATATTAATAACTTTGTAATATNAAATAAATTACAAATTTGCACATGTGTATATATGGTTTGGAAATATTAATAACTTTTTAATATTGTGATGTGCATTAGTTCATTGCTGTTTGTCTTCATTTTTATAGGAGATATACTAGAGATAGATCGAGATGAGGCGTTGAATCATTCTTCAAGTCAAAGATATATTAGGACATCTAATGCAACACATACGTCTAGTGAAACACCTTCGAATGTTCGCTCTTGAAGATGGTCCGCTACATCTAGAGATTTCAATGTATTATATCGAGACACTCGTATGTGTTTAATATTTAAGCACAAGCAATATTTTGAGTATGCATGCATATTTATATATGTTTTAAATATTTTTCATTGATTTTACTATCCGTTAGTACTTTTCTTTGTAGAAAGACCACCAACTATATTGTCTTATGAGAGTGGGAAAGCATCTATATCTCATCATTTATCTCATTCATCTCGTGACTCATTGCCCTATTTTAGTTTTCATTTGAGAGAACAACTGATAAACCAACCACATTTTATCGTTAATATGTTTCATATATATATAATTTATCTAAATAATTTACAAATTTTCACGTGTGTGTGTGTGTGTGTGTGTGTGTGTGTGTGTGTGCTTGTGTCTTTATATAATAAACTATACATGATCACGGGTGTTTGTAGAGATGGTGGTTCTGATGATGGTTACGATGATGCATTCAGAGAATATGAGGGTGATGATGCAACATGTGTATTTGAAGGTGATATGATACATTTGGAGAAAATGAGGGTGATGATGCAAGGGGTGGAGATGTCGAGGATGATGCAAGGGATCAAGAGCAAGGTCATGCAAATGCTTGACAAAAGGGTCAAGGTCAACAAAGGGTTAATTTCGAACATGTGGATGGATGTAATCCCATTACCATTTATCCATTAGATATACCCGATTCTCTTCCATGGGAAAATGATATCATTCTGTCACCCTTGAAAAATGTGCATCCCAACATAACAAATTGAGGATGATATTTCTAATTTGGAACTCCCAGCTGAGAGTCAGCAAAGTTTACAAATACTTTTGGAATCTTTAGGCAAGTTTCATAATTCTTATAGAATTATGGGGCGAAAAACATATTGTTTTATTCACTTGATGCAAATGCAGAAGGCTCAGGTGATGGGTCCTAACAAGGGTTGATGTAGAGAAGAGGGTATCGAAATAAGATTCCATTTCAATGTTTAATTTTAAAGAAGGATTGGAGAAAAAGATATTAAAGGTGCAATATTTTAAGAACCCTGAGATTGCATACCATATGTATGATTGATTCATGGCATCCTATGGTATATTGACATGGAATGATGAAGTGGCACATTATTTTGCAACATTTGTTTATGCATAGTTTTTTTAAACATGAAGCCATATTACACAGATGCTCTGTCCAAATTTTATGGGATTGGAAAAGGTAGAATGTATGAACGAGAGGGATCCTTTCGAGATCCATTGTTTCCTAATGCTACACCTCCTTTGGTGCCTCAACCACAAAGACTTTTTACTTTACGACCAGAGATGGATTCGACCTCTCAGATTGGTCTAGAGGTGAGAACCGTTATAGGAGACAACTTACAATTTGCTTTAGTGGGGGTTGATGTGGGCATGAATCGATACAGAGCATGTGATAGTTCTCATGCACGTTTTCTTATAAAACAAATATTGAGGTAGATTCAATGAACAGTGAAGATGCCAAGGCCTATGCAAAACATTGTCGAGACGGGTGATTTGAGTTACTCCATCACGCGGGAGAAGGGAGGGGGGAGGTTTGTGAGAACTTTTATTTTTACCTCTTACTTGTTAAATCACGTTTTGTTCCTTTATCTAGATATATATAACAGTGAATATTTAAAATGAACTCATGTGAATTGCAGTTCACCCAAATGTTGGTGGAACGTGATTTTATGCTCGACTCTAGTGTTAACCTAGGGCCATTGAAAGAGGTACACTTACATAAATATCTATAAATTTATCATTTAATTTTAAAGTGTCCCCTTCAATGTTGAAATGAATAAATTTATATGTTCTCATTAATGTCATGACACCTTTTTTTAAGATTGAAATTTTTGTTGTTTTCACATATTTTGATCCCTTCTCCTAGAACTATGGGTATTGGGCCCATGTAATCCTCAATTTTGGGAGACATTCATAGTGTCCCCCAAGATATCGAGGTAAATTTCACCTTTCAAATGTTTTAGTAATGATTAAAGAACAATTGGCATTCTCTTTAAATTTATTTTATGTTGTAAATTACATGTTTCAAATATTTAAGTTTAATGATTGGCATCTTATTTTAATTTATTTTATGTATGTATGAAAATTTTAAGTAATGAAATTAAAATTGTAGGTCGGTAAACAAACTCTAGAGACTTCGACAACTTTGTATGTGGTGACCTCTTTGGGTGTGTGGCTCACTGAGGTATAATTATTCATATTTATTATTTTAAATTCCAATTGTAATTTTACTAAAGTTTATTTACAGTATAAAATTTATATATTGAAGCTTAATTGAATGTGCATGTGTTATAGGTCAATCACGAGGAGAATGTGGAGGAGTATGTGGATAATGATATCCATACCATGGATATTACATAGTTATGTTTTTATACGTGTGTTTTTTAACGAAATTGCATTAGAACTTTAAACTTATCATTTCAACTTATATATTTTAAACTTGTGTGTGTGTGTGTGTGTGTGTGTGTGTGTGTGTGTATTGGATCAAGTTCAAATATAATTTAATTTTGTTTAAATGATTTAATTTGGTCATGCGATGCATAGATTTATTAATGTATTTAGAATAAGTTAATGTTTATACACTATGTGACACTTGTGTTTAAATGTTTTTCCTAAAGATATTAATTTTGCATGATGTATATATTTAATTGATGTTTTAGATTTATGTATAAGTGTGGATTTGATTGGATATGTTAGTTAGGAATGTTTTCAATCATCTACGTAGAATAATACATGATAGAGTAGAATATTCCATTAGGTACACTTTATACAAATTTTATAATAGAATATTGGTTCTAAGATTAGTTTCCTCGTAAGATAAACTCTAGGTGTATGGTTATATAAATCGTTCTAGGACACTATTATTTCCATACTAATTAGTTTAACTCATCATGTGCAAAAAATCCTCTCTTTTGTTTGTCATTCTTAAGCTAATTCAATATTATTTCAATTTCTTTTATTGTTTTACATAAAAAGATTATTATGAAAAGAGGAAACATGTTTTGTGTTAATATTCTCTTCAGTATTGGTTTAGAGTGTTGAGAATTTGAGAATATTGGTTTACAATGTTGAGAATTTGAACATAAAGGCATTAATGTTTTGTGTTAAGGTTCTCTTGAATCTTGGTTTATATAGTTATAAACTTTAATTTATCATGTTTACCCTTCGAATAAAAAATGAAAACAATTATTTGTTATGAATATTTTTTATGAATACATTGAAAAGTATATTTTTTTTACTTAAATGGAAAGTCGTATATAATGCTATTAAACAATTTGTTATTAAATGTTTTTGGAATACCCATGTTTTCCTTTTAGTACATGAACCTTCCTAATCATTCCACAAACGAAACAACATTTCTTTTGAAGTTCATGGCCATCATAGAGGGAAAGACACATACGAAACTTAAGTTATGTTATTATATCTCAAAGTTCAATTTCATTTATTTATCATTGATATTATGATTTATCGTTGATATCATGATTATATTTGGTTAATAATATTAGCGTGTATAATGCAATGTTATAGAGTTCTTCAATTTGGATATTGAATTTTTGGTAGGACAATTTGTTTAGATTTTGTTAATAAAACAATATTGTATATAACAATAAAAAGAATGAAAAGCCATGTAAGACATAATAAGAAAAATGTAAGTATTTTAAAACTATTTTAATCTAATTTGTTATTTTAGAAATTTTTATTAAACAAAAGTAACAGTTATGGATATTTACTTGATACATATCATAATGTTAAAAAAGTTATGGGCACTCAATACAATTCATCAACCAATTTGATGTACATAAGCTCAACAATATAAGAACAACATATCATATAAGTTTCATCAATTTGATCTACATAAGCTCAACAATCTAAGAAAAATATCATATAAATTTCAAAGTGAAATAGATCTCATAATTCTACAATTTAATAACACGTAATCAAGTGCATAACATTATAATTTTGAACAATCAATTTTTAACCAATATGCATAAAAAATCATCAAAAAAATCTAGAGAACTTATCAATAATCACTCTATTTGAGTGATACAATTATAAATCCAATCAAGTTGTCCAATGTAAAAATTACATCATGTTCAACATGTTTCAAATTATAAATAAAGTCGTAAAGTAATGTCATCTTTAATTATTCTTTTATGATCAACTTTTGACATTTTCCATCTTCTAGCTTTAATTTTTTATTTGATTTAAATTCTATCAACTCTATGCAAGATGCGCATACCAAATGACTATATTGGCAGCATATGACATCAGGTTGATAGTCTTTAAAGTGAACGTCACTTTCAGTTTGATGTGTTTCTAGAAAAAAATAAACTTTCAATAAAATTGACCATCTTTCATATAATTTCATCTTT
>LPNX010826091.1:72448-117468 GCA_001517045.1 Pseudotsuga menziesii | reverse complement strand
ATAATTAATGTTTCTACATGTATTTAGCTACTATGGTATACAAACATTTGTTATAGTTTTAGGCAGTTGCTTATACAAACTTTACTGCTATATGACAAGTTGTACAAATGTGGATGTTTACTGAAAAATATCGTCAGGTTATCATCAAACCGACAAGTGATGTTTTTATTCTATTTATATTGTTCTCGCTATTAAATCATTGCTTATCCCTAAGGCTAAGTTCGGGCCTTTGTTGCAAAGGCACCCTATGTGCATGTGACAATATATGGGAGACCATGTGTATGGTATTCACTCCATATTTTTCTGATGTAATAAGCTGAAGGGACCCAAGGTATAACCTTGGACCTAAGCACAATGTTTAAACATAAATAAGGATCCAAGGTCTAGCCTTCGTCCTCGTGCGCATATGTTAATACTACCAGGATTAATGACTTTGATTTGCAAGTGTATAATATATAACAATATGCTTACGATTTTCACTATGGTTGGGTCTTGGCATAAAAGTAATGATTCATACGTTATGATTTATATCGTTATGTGTTAATGATTATGGGTTTTAATCCAAAGTTCGATCCTTGGCTTGAAACAATGATTGAATTGTTGTGATTAAAATTGGCCATGCGTTATGATGGTTGAAAGGATTTGTACCTTGGTTGACTTGCGAATTTATGGTATTGGCCTAGTTACAAGTTGACAACGTAGCCAGGATTTCAAAGCTGGCCAAAGAATGCATCTTGGTCATCCACTTGTACAACACGCTTGTTAGGGTTGTAAAAGGGTTAATGTGTCATTGTTTTGTCTAAACCCTTCATTGTTTGGTTGTTTGGTCTATAAAAGAAGAGAGACGAGGCTCTGCTCTATTAATGGATATTTTATGGGTTTTTTCGTGTAAGGAAAATCCTGATGTTAATGTAATTATTCATGGTTGCTTTCCAAGGTGTACCTATGGTTTTCATGGCTCCAACAACCATCGATAGCTTGTTGCTTTGAATGAAACCAACCATTGTCTTCAACTTTGAAACTACCATCACCAGGAAAGAATCCACTGTTTAAACTCTCCAAGGTGTTTATTAAATAGTTTAAGTGATTTCACTATAAATACTAACACTACAGTGTTTTGATACAGGCATAGGATGGATAAAGGAATCTCGATGGAGCTGACCCCTATCCCTCTTTGCAACTCCATCAGGTAAGAAGGTAAGCAAAGTTTCTTACTCTATTTAAAAAAAAATGTTTACAATGTTTAATTTTTTACTTTTGCCGGTTGGATGTAGGGTCGAGAGCGCTGATTAGGATGGTGATAGGGTCACCTCCTCCCAAGCCCGTGTATTATAACGAGAATGTAAGAAACGTTAAACTTATTACTCTTTTTAAAATATCCATTTAACACTTTCCACTGTTTGTTGGTTGTTTAACTTTGTTATGCAGGTAGCTTCTTGACTATGGAAAGGGGTCGTGATGGAGTTCAGGCTGCAACTTTCTGCAATATAAGTTACAATGTTTTTTCTTTCCCTTTTGGGTTTAAACCCTAACTAATAGAGGTATTTACCACCTCTCTGCTCCCACATTCATTTTTGTTGTTGGTATGAGCGTTGTAGCTTTTTTTAATGTTTAAAAGGGCTTTGTGGATGTCATCGAATGGTCGTACGACCACATGGTTGTGAATCATGTTTTAACATTTAACATTGTTTAAAGTTTTAATTCTTATGACAAGCCATAGGTCTTTGCGATTTCTGTGAAGAATTTTTTAATTTTCTGTCATAATTTGATATTGTGGTTATAATATGTAATTCTTTTAGATATGGACTCTATACTTAATAACACTCGGTTTCCATCTGTGATGAACTTACTGCCATGTAATACAGTTGATTTGTTTCTCTTTCTTTTTAAGAATATACATTTGTAGATTTGATTTTGATTTATAATTAAGTACTTGTAAACTTTCCTTGCTTATGCAATGGTTGCCTTGATTTTGGTTGTTGGCTATTAGTTTAATATTAGATAGGATATTTGTGATTCTTTNGTATATGAATATAGGGTATGAATATAGGGTATTTACAGTGATTCCTAAAGATCATTATGGATCCTGATCTATGATTCTTGATTTATAATTATTTAACCGGAGTTTATGAAATGAGGTTTATTTAATAAATTATATCGTTGTAGCAGATTCTTGTCTTCTGGTCTGATAGGAGAACTATCCAGTTTTACATTATTTTTTATTATTTATTTACGCAGAGAATTATTTGACTCTAATATTTAATATTGAATGTCTTAGTGCTCTTTAAGTGATTTTTTTATAATATTTAAAGAATGTTATCTCTATCTACCTTAATCAAAAGTTAACTAGACTTATACTAATATACAGTATGGGATTTGTTTATAGTAACATACTAGCAAGATTATTTTATAGAAATGAAAATAATTAAAGGATGTGAGTAACTTATATTCTAAACCATAGTAGAAAAAAATAACTAGATTTATAATAGTTTACACTCAAATTACTAGTTGTTATAACAATACACATTACTAACAATCTTCGATTCAAGTATGGATGCTCGATGAGACATATGTTAATAACTAAATCTGGTGCTTTATATGCATGCATAAAATACATAAAATAAGATCTAGTTTATAATAGGAATGAATGCTGAACTGTAACAAATCTACATTATATTTAGATACGTGATGAATATTTTTCCTATACAGATGCATAAAAAATTTCTTCTTAAAAGAATATAGATGCAACTCAAGTTAATATAAACATACTACTATAACTAAATTTAATTAGTTAAGAATTAGACAAGGAAGCTAGAACCATTGTCGGGAAAACATAAATGGAATAGTCGTTCCTACCAACCAACTCCTAGAGCATCCAATTCACTTGCTCCAAAACCTTCGAGCCTGTTTGCTAAATCAAATGAGAAAAATCCACTTAATGCGCCATATTTTGCATTATCAGAGTCAATCCTCATCCAATGTTAGCCTCCTGATTGCTAATAGAAATAATATTATATAGTATTTTTCTTAGGCCTTGGTCATTTATGAGCCTCCTTCTCTTCAACACTCAACAAAGAGTTGTGACCTAATTTTGGGGAAGATGCCTCCTGCACCTTGAGTTCTCACTCAGCAGCTAAAACCACTTTTATTTTCCTCTTGTGGTTCAACAAACACTCGTAAATAGCTATTTCATTTTTGTCCTTTTTTCTTATTAATAAAAGAATAATCCATTAGATTTGTTTTATTTTTTACTTTTTGTAAAAAATATTTAAAATAATAAAATAAAATATCCTAAAAGAATTTAATAATAATTTATTAAATCTTGGTCTATTACATACACCTCCCCTTAGAGGATAACATGGTCCTCACTGTTATAAAATTGTTGTCTTATTATTCCATTTCTTCATCTTGGAATAGGATTGAATATGCCTCCTGCATATCACTTTCCAATTCTCAAGTGGATTCTTTCGGACTAAAGTTCTTCCATTGCACCTTGACTAGTCTGATGATTCGGTTCGAGAGTAAAATTTATCTTCTGTCAAGAATACGCTCAAGTCCCACATGGAACTCTCCTTCATGTTCCACCTATATGACATTCCAATCAACCACATGAGTGGCATAATGAACATATTTCTTTAAAATGGAAACATGAAAAACATTATTCCCTTTAACAGTAGGTTGTAGGGTTAATTGATAAGCAATTGTCCCTACTTTAGCCAAATTTTCAAAGGGCCTAGAATACCTGGGTGTCGAATTTGAATACTTGCCGAATCTCAAATATATTTTCTTAGGATTTACCTTTATATATAGATGCTCACCTATCTAGAACTCTCTGGGAGTTCTTTTTAAATCAACATAGCTTTTTTGCATGTCTTGGGAAACATTCAAATTTTGTTGTACCTATTTCACAGTTAGTTCCATATCCTTTAATACTTCAAGACCTAAAATTAACCTATCAAATGGACTGCTCCAAGAAATTGTACTATTACATTTGCGTCCATACAAAATTTGAAAAGGGCTCATACCTTCTGATACTTGAAAAATTATGATTGTAAACAAATTCCACTAAGTGTAAGTAGTCTTCTCGTTTACCTGTTTTGTCTATCACATACATTCTAAGCATGTCATCTATGAATTGGTTTACCCTTTCATTCTACTCATTCGCTTGTGAATGATAAGTAGTGTTGAAATTCAATTGTGTGCATAGTTCTTTAAACAATGCTTTCCATAAATTTCCGGTAAATTTTACATCTCTATCTGATATTATTAACTTTGGTACGCCATGTAATCTAAAAATATCTTTCATAAAAATATTTGTGATGTTAATAGCCTTATAAGTAGATTTTACTAGAATAGAATGAGCTTCTTTACTTAACTTATCGACGATGACCATGATTGGGTCGTGCTACCTAAAATGTTTAGGTATACCTGCTATAAAATCCATGATAATTATTTCCCACTTCTATTCCAGAATGGGTAGCGGTTGCAATAACCTTGTTGGATGTTGGTGTTCTCCCTTAACTTGTTGGCATTCTATGTAGTGAGCTAATTACTTTGTTACCTATTTCTTCATGTTAGTCCAAAAGAAGACTTTTTTGATCATGGAGATCATCTTCTGGTATCCAGGATGTCCTTAATAAGGTTGTTTATGCAACTCATCCATAACAATTAGTTTTATTTTTGTTGTATTTGATATGTACAATCTGTTTTTATGAAGCACTATTCCTCTTCCATTTAGACTAAAATATTTTTTATTTGGTTCTATTCATTTTCAATAATCTTTTCCTTTAATTTTTGGTATTTTTTATCCGAAATTTCTGCATTTAAGATCTGATTTTCCAAATATGATTCATAAGCTGCTTGCAAATAGTAAATTTGTGTGACGACTTAAAGCGTCTGCAAATTTTTTTACTTTCCCTTTATGTGTTTTATTTTGAAGTCATATTCACTTAGGAATGACAACCATCTAGCTTGTCTAACATTTAAATTTTGTTGGTCAAATAAGTATTTTAAACTTATGTTATCTGACATTAGTAGAAATTTTATTTCGACGAGTTAGTGTCATCACATCTTTTAAACTTATGTTATCTGACATTAGTAGAAATTTTATTTCGACGAGGTAGTGTCATCACATCTTTAATGCACATATAATTGCAGCAAGTTCTAAGTCATGCATAGCATAATTCTTTTCATGTTCTTTTAGTTTCCTAGATTCATAGGCCACGACATAATTCTCTTGAATTAACACCCCGCCTAGTCCTTCCTTACAAGTTCCGATGCATGACAACAAAATCCTTAAAAGAATCCACAATTTTTAAGATAGGGGCGGTAGTTAATAGATGTTTTAATTTATTAAGACTTTCCATACACTTCTCATTCCAATCAAACGTTTTACCTTTTTCTGGAGTGAAGTTATGGGTAGGCTATATTATAAAATACTTCTATGAACTTTCGATAATAACCTGTAATCCCCATGAACGATCTTATTTTTGTTACATTTTTAGGAACTAGCCATTCAATGATGGCCTTAATCTTGTCGGGGTCAACAGATATTCCATCCTTGGACACTACGTGTCCTAGATATTGAATCTTGTCTTTAAAGAAGTCACATTTGCTAAATGTAGAAAACAATTGTTGTTCTCTTAATACTTGTAAAATTATCTTTAGATGTTCTTCATGTTCTTGTTTGTTCTTCTAGTAAATAAGTATGTCGTCGATGAAGATGACTACAAATTTATCTAGATAGTTACTTAGAATACTATTTATTAAGCACATAAAGGTGGTTGGTGCATTTGTTAACCCAAAATACATTACGACAAATTTGTAATGGCCATAACGGGTCCTAAAATTAGTTTTAAAGATGTCTTCATCTTTAATCTGCACTTGATGGTATCCAGACCTTAGATATATCTTAGAGAAGATTGTTTCCTCGCAGAACTGATCGAACATATCATCTATCCAAGTTAAAGGATATCGATTTTTAATAGTCATATTATTTAGTTGTCGATAGTCTATGCACAATATTAAGGTTCTATCTTTCTTCTTTATTAATAAGACTAGTGCTCCCCAAAGGGAAACACTAGGTCAAATATACTTCTTCTCAATTAATTCTTTTAATTGTGATTTGAGTTCTGTAAGCTCTATTATATTCATTGGGTAAGGACATTTCAATGTAGGTACCACTCCGTGTGTCGAATTTATTTTAAATTCTATGTCTCTTTTTGGAGGTAGTCGAGGGACTTCTTCCGGAAACATGTCTTCAAAATCCTTTAAGATACGTATATATTTTATTTTAATTTTGGTATCATTATCTTTATCATCCATTACATATTCATCAAATACTTTACATTCCTTATGTACCTATATTTTCATTTGTAAGGAAAAGATCTCTATGATCGTAACCTTTATGGGAATCCCTTTTACTTTAATTGTGTTTCTAGTATCATCTATGCATTTAAAGATTTTATAATAACAATTCAACATTACTCTATTTTTTTCTAGCCAATCGATTCCTGTCAACATATCATAGTAGCCAAATGGTAAAATATTCAGATCAACATGCATATGAAAATCATTCATTAATATTTCACATCCTTTTACATAACTAGTGACTTTACGTTTAGTACTTGTGGCTAACTGGACCTGCCATGATTTTTCAATTTTTTTCTTGTACTAATTTACATAATTCAACAATCCTAGGTGGTACATAACTCAAGCTTGCACCTGGATCAATTAGTATGGAAATGGGTTGAATTTTTATCATACCTTCTATCTTGACCATTAAAGTTTCATGGTCTACTTGTCGATTCTCCAACGCAACACTGATTCTGGGCACGCTCCTCTCCATGTATCCAATTGTAACAACTTCTTGAATGGAGTGAACATTAAACACAAAAATATTTGAACCCAAAAGCCGACGAACAAATCCAACGCAATCCAACGAAATTGACTGTCTCGTCGGATTTCACCTTCAAGATTACAAATTTTGATCAAAGTTTTTTTATTTGATACATGGCGTTCTCAGATATTTGACAACTGTTAGGTTATCTGACAACTACCGTCGATTATCTGACAAATTTCATCGGATATCCGACATATACATGGTAATGGCAACTAGAGTAATATCGTCGGATATCCGATGAATTTTAAATTTTAAAAACTATAAATTATGGTAACATTCTGACATGTTCGGTATACAAGCGATGGTATGCAGAAATTATATTCTTCGCATGGACTGGTTTCTGTAAAAGAGTACACAATTATTTCAATTGTTTTTGTGATTAAAAATAGTGAAATGTGGAGATTGATGTTTTAAGATTGATAATCTTCATTCAATCTTTTTATGAGAAAATGTCAAATAGAAATATTCGTGATCCAGACAAACAAAATTGACAATTGCTTGCTAGATTGTGGGATGAGCTAAAAAGGTAGGGTGATGGGAAATGTTATTTCCCATGTAGTCAATGTATGGGTTGTAAAAGGAGAAGAATAAATATCACAACATCTAGAAAACATTGTAGCGAACATGGACACACTGAAGGGGGACATGAATATCGTCTATTTGTAAGTTTTGCATTATATATGTTTTTATATTGATTACTTTTGTAAATGCATGTATTATTTTAATATTTATTATATTAACTAATATCTATTGACGGTTTCATGTAATTAAAAAGGAAACACATCCTACGGCATATCCTATGGAGGAGGTTCTTTCAGAACAAGTACCGAAGGAACATGGGGCTATGAATAATGGAGAACAAGTTAATGATCATATTGAAGAAGATGATCATATTGATAACATAGTTGAAGATGATGGTACACATACATTGATCCATGATGCATTTGATGTTAGAATAAATGATGATGACAATGATCATGAAAATGATGACTTTGATGGTGTTCATGATTTACCTCTTCTTGAGAAGGAATACGAACTCCTTTATGATGGCTGCAACATGAATCTTCTCTCGGATATATTGTTGATAATGAACTTAAAGGTTATGAATGGTATTTCAAACACATAAGTTGCACAGATGTTAAGGTATGTAATATATTCCATCACATATATATGATCGCACTAAAGGTTATCATTTTTTGTCTAATAAATTTATTGTTAATTCATAAGTCAAATTAAAATGGATGAAATGTCTTTCATTAATATTGATTGTATATTTATATATTAATTAGATTTTTATTTTAATTTGTTGTAGCTTGATTGCTGAATTTTTGTTGCCATCGTCAAATTTTTTACCTTGCACATTTCGAGATTTATCTTCCATCATGGAAGAAATCAGAATGCAGTATGAAGCAATTCATGCATTCCCCAATGGCCATGTTATATATTATAATCAGGATGACTTTAAAACTTAATGTACATAATGTCATATTAGTAAATATCGAACAGATCAAGTAACAAAAAAGGTACCTCGCAAGGTTCCTCGTTATATTCCCATTATTCCACGTTTTCAACGACTATTGATGTGCAAACATATAGACCAATTGATGGATTACCATGCACCGAATAGAAGTCAATATGACATTATTTGAATCCCTACAAATGGTTCTGCATTTAAAGATATGGAGAAAAAATGGCCTCACTTTAAAGAAGAACCTCATAATCTTAGGATTTCTTTGGCACCAGATGGTGTCAATCCATTTGCA
This sequence comes from Pseudotsuga menziesii, assembly GCA_001517045.1. Taxonomy (NCBI): domain Eukaryota; kingdom Viridiplantae; phylum Streptophyta; class Pinopsida; order Pinales; family Pinaceae; genus Pseudotsuga; species Pseudotsuga menziesii. The sequence continues at coordinate 108,804 of LPNX010826091.1, read as the reverse complement.
GAGATGATATCTGTTTACTTGGTGTGTCCTATTTTTTAATCAATAATAACATTCCTCAAGGGTTGTCAATAAAGAGGGAGCACATAATGTTATCGATGATTATTCTAGGTATGTGTCTACGACTTTTTTTTAATGTAGTGGCATCTCATTTGTTGCACTTTGTTGCATAATGTCATACATATATATTTTTATTTTTCTCTTGTGCATGGTTTATATATCTGAATGTTTGTAATAATTATATCTTTTATATGTTTAAATCAATCGAGTAAGTACCAAGTTAAAGATATGAATGTATTTATCGAACCTTTTATTGAAGAGCTATTAAAGTTATGGAATGACATCACTATGTATGACGTATCTAGACCAATACGACAAAGACAATTTCACTTCCATGCAATGCTTGTATGGACAATACATGATGCCCCATGGTTAACCCATTTTTGTGGTTTGTAATTATAAGTTCCACTTTAATTGTATTTATTTTTATGAACTAGTTAACATATTATGCACACATGTTTTTTTAAATAATCCATTCATTTTATATATAATTATAATTGACATAGATAATCAATATCTGTATTTAGGTATTTAGACAAAGGGAAAATTTGCATGTCCAGTGTGTGGTCCTAAGATCAAATCTTGTCATTCCAAAATCTTAGGAAAGGAAGTGTTAGATGAGTATAGGCACCTCCTCTCTAAGAATCATAGGTATCAAACTACTGAAATACATTTGTTCAATGGGAAGAAATGAATTCGTTCACCAACTATCTTTTTTTTCTTGTCTCGGTTACTTTATTATGTCTTGCTTCCCTCTCATTTTTTCTTCTTTTGAGAATTATCGTGTCACAAACCTTTAAATTCTACAAGGAAGAAAAAATTTGATATATATATATATATATACTCTTTTACCAAAGAATATTGTAATAGTGATTTCAACATAAGTAATTAGGTTGCTTCTTTGTGTAGTGGCTTATATAGTTTCCATTATTGATTTTGATGGGTTATTATGCGGAAGTTTGTGTAATTATTATCAACATTCTGCATTTTTCTGAAGGGGATGTTCTTTGACATATTTTTATATATATATTTCTATATGTTTTTGCTAAGGTAACTTACCCCCAAGGTAGGTCTCTGCCCTAGCCATTGCACCCTAGATCTTATGATAATGATGGCAACATGTTTTTGTGTAGAAAGTGAGTTGGGGGACTATGGTGTTAAACACCATAGTCCTTATCCCAATTCTTGGAATGGTTTATGTTTATGCTTGATCCATGGTTTAGATCATGGTTCTTGCACAAGGTATAAGTTTAAAAATTTAAATCTTATGTTAAAAAATTGGGACATATGATCTTACCATAATCAAAGGTTGATCTAAGGCAATGCTTCATTGGAATGTTATCATATATCATTTGGTCATGCGATATGATGGGAATTACACGGTTATAATGTGGTTTGACCTTTGCAATAATGTTATGTCCTGGCTATGAGTTGACAGCGCAACTAGGAACTTAAATGCCTGCTCGAGATTCAATCCCGTTCCTCCATTGGTCAATGCGAGATGGAAAGGGTTTAATGCATTTATTTCCTGTCTGAGCCTTTCATTTTGTTGGTTAACTTGGTCTGAGGGTTTTGGAAGAAGTTCTACCTTCCATGGCTGTGTTGAGCAGCTACACCCATTAATCTTACCCATATTTTTAATGGTGTCTTTACTAATTCCTTTTGAGGTGTGTTGGAGTTTTTTGGTTGTTTTAAAGGCCACTGCTAGACTCAGCCTTGCTGGTTGCTATGTAATGAAACCAGACAATCTTCCATGGACGTTCAACTCCCTTACCTGGTAAGTAAAAGCTTAGCTCTGAAAATAAGAAAAATGATAAACCTTGTTTTAACTCTAGGGTAGTAATGTCTAACTGGTATTGTTATTTCAATTGCAGGAAGAGAAGGAATAAGATCATCCATGAGGATCTGACCCATGGCCCTCTCTTCATTCGAACAAGGTAATGAAAATTAACTTCTTTCATTTCTAGTTTCAATTTTTCAAATAAAATACATTATCGTTCTAATTGTAATGTGGATGTTTATAGGTTTGGGGAAGCTGATGATGATGGAGACGGGATCATCTCCTCCAAGCACCGCATCCTTACACATTCAGGTGAGTAAAACACCCTCTAATCTATTTATTTACTATTTAAAACCATATTCGATTACTGATTGTTCTTCATTGGCTAGTTTTCATGTGGCTCTTGGTTGTGGATGCTTCCTATCCACAACATGGGTTCGTTTCGCCAACGATGGTTGTGTGTGTGGCCATGTGGGAACCATGCCTTCGACTTATTTGCAAGATAAGTGTATATTGTAGTTTAAATTAACCCTTATGGGTTTTTATCTGAGAGGAAGAGGGCTTCAGATCCTCTCTGTTCCATTGTCATTTTAAAAATCTTTTTATGTGTATATTGTTTGGATTAATAAAAGTCATGGGTTCCATCTTTGATGGGGTTACCACCACTTAGGGTCAATGTTGGTTGTAGAACCTGTTTAAAGGTTACAATTTTTGAAACAGTGGATTCCATATTTGATGGACTTATAACCACTCGGTTTCTAACTATGTATGTTTATTTTTTTAAATTAAATAATGAAGCGACCCATAGGTTTTGTGTCAGATTCTTATTGGTGTGTTTTTTGATGTTAAATATATTACCTGTCATGCGTTTTATTTATACAAAATAAATAAAAACAGCCACTCTAGGGTCTGTTCCAATCTATTGTTTGAGTTTTTGTTGTTTTAATGATGGTTCTCATCACGATTTTTGTTTATACAATGGTTTCCATCTAACGATGGTCTTACTGCCATGTATGGATATTCGAAAGGTCTCATTGTTTTTAAAATATTGTAACTTGATTGTAATCTATAGAATAGATTTGTTTTAAATAAAGATTGAGCCTCGAGTTTAGTTACCCTTAAGGTGAGGCTAGGCAATATATGATCTAGATTTGTAAGCAAAACACGATGGTTAAAATGGATCTAAATGATTTAGTTATAATATGTTTCCTTCTTAACTACAGTTATGTAACTGTTAGTTAATAGATATAGTAATTTGGTCTTTTTTTATAATAATTACTCCTTTGATCTTGATCCTAGTAATCTCGATACATATTGGGGTTTAAGATGAGATAACATTTATATGTTTTTTAGCTGGGATTTATGGAATCCTCTCGGCTCTTAACATGTTAAGAAAATTCCAAAAAAAATAGTTTTTGATTCTTCATTTGACAAGTTATGCACAAGAATACTTTGTTGTGCTATTTGATTTATGTTGATTTGACAATTTCTTTGTGAGTTGTTATAATAACTAGAGAAGGTTCCTTCTGTCCGTCGTATTGAAATGTAAATAAAAAGTATATTGGGACATACTATGATTCTACTTTATGAATAATTATTCTAAATAGTTGGTAATTCTTGTTAACATCGTGTTAAGTGAATGGATATTGATCTGCTCTGTTATATTCGATCTGGTTTGATTAACAATTTCTATAAAATATATGCAAGCTTAATCTATAACATTTAACTAGATCCAAGTATACTTTCATTCAATTTACTAGTTGTATTAACATTACTCATTGTATGAATTCTTCGATTCGTGTATGGATTCTTTAAGAATCCTTAGGTTCCTAGATCTATAAATACTAAATAAAATCAGTTTAGTGACATGATTATAACAATTAGTAAAAATACTTGAACCATATACGTAGTAGAAAAATATATTGGAACATATTCATAATAAGAACAATATTCTAAACAGATGCATGATAATGATTACTGTTAAAGGAAAATAATTAAGATTCATAGATAACTTGTGATTCTACTTTAACTAACTCAGGCAGATAAAAATTAGAATAGGGAACCTGACACCACTATCGAGAAAACAAAAATGGAATAGTCGTTCCTCCTAACCAACTCCTAGATAATCCAAGTCACTTGCTCTGGAACCCCCGAGCCTATTCGTTGAAATACAAGAGAAAAATACACTTAATGCGCTATCTCCTGCATTAACAAATTTGTTCCTCGTCCACAACTAGCCTCCTTCTTGCTACATGGACATACTATTATATATTATTTTTCCTAGGACTTGGTCATTTATGAGCCTCCTACTCTTTAGCACTCCACAAGGATTTGTGACCTGATTTTGGGGAAGATGCCTCCCGCATCTTGAGTTCTCACTCAGAAGCTTCAACCACTTGTATTTTCCTCTTGTGGGTCAGCAAACACTCTTTCAACAACTATTTCAGTTATGATTCCCTCCAGTATTTTTAATTAATAAAAGAATAACACATTACATTAATTTTTTACTTCCTTGTCAAAAATATTAAAAATCTAAAATATTCAAAAAAATAATAATAACAATTTATTTAAATTTGGTGTATGACATATCAATTCCCTAGTGAGGTGACTTATATCTACATTTTCTTATTTTTATTGGATTCAATATTACAATTCATACATGTTATCTATATTTCAAAGGTCTGTGATTTCAACACATGCCTTTTATCCCCTCCTCTTCTCCACTCCTCCCACTTTCTCATGCATAAGAAGAGACAATAATGAATCTCTCATGCTTCCCTCTTGCAATCCATAATTCCTCTTTGCAATTTGGGTCAATTTACATATGCTTCCACTATACTCCCCACATGACACACAACGCTAGCATAGGTTTGAACCCATGACATCACAAAGTGTGTCTTGAAGGAGCCCCCTTATCAACTAGTATAAGACCGAGGGAATATATATATATATATACTAGTTTTGTTGTTTGTGCTTTTTATGCATTGGTTAATCCAAACCAATGGGTATGGGTGAAATGTAACCTAGATATTTTTTTGAATGGTCTACTTGACATGTTGTGAATAAGCTTTTGTTGTATGAGTAACCATGTTAGAAAGAGAACTTATAAATTTCTTTAAAAATTTGAGTGTTGTGGGCATTAGAAAACCTAGATTTATTTATGCATTATATCAATCTTGTTTAAGATGTTTTTTTCTAAATATGTTATGAATTCTTGAATGCTCACTAAAATGGAATTGATTTGATGTCCAATTCTAAGTCTATTGATTGGTTGTTAGTTTTACATTACTATTTAAAATTGTAGAAGGACATTATTTACTACATTTTCATAATGCCATTTCATTTTCGAAGGAGGAACCATATATACGCATTCACTTTGTTTTGACATTTCATCAAAGATTATGAATAATTTGTTGTTTTATTTATATTGTTCTTTGGTTTGGTAAAAGAATGAGATAATTGTTGTTACTTTCAAAATGGTAAATTAATGGGTAATGGATTATAATAAGTAATAGTATTTTAAAGATGTTATGATTTGGGATGTATTTGTCGTATTTTTATGATAATTTTTGTTTCTTAATATGGTTCAAATTGAAAAAAATAATTGGAATTGAAATTATAAATTGTTAAGATTCTACAAGGGACATAGAAGTATTTGAGGGCTTTAAATTCATTTATATGATAAAAAATACCTAAAAAGGTATAGGCACTAATGATAGCTAAAAACATTCTAAACCATATAACTTGTTGCACTAAGATTAACGAGGCTCTTGATAGTCTAGTGTAGGGGAGATGTTGTAATTTGTTTGTTACCTGACGTAACATGACAAAAAATACAAAAATAATTTATAAAATATATCTTAAATCTAAACCTATCAAACACTAAAGGGATCTGATTCCTTGAGGTGTAATTTTTTTCCTTTAATTTTCTACACATAGGAATGCACATTTGAGATTTTATTTGAATGAGAAGTTGAACAAGTATGAGTTCACACTCTTTGAAGATGATGGCATTGAAATTTAAATGTGGTAGTGATGATGGAATTGTATGCTGATTTGATTTTGATATTTGTATTCGGATGATGATCTGTGATGTTGCTTTTGTTTTTGGTGGCAACATTTGAGTTGTAAAATAATTATGTACTTTTTCTCTATCTAAGTTAAAAATTACTCATGTTTTGTTTAGTTGTTGATGTAGTACGGAGAGTGCTACAATTTCTCTTATTGCATGTAATTTTATGTTGGTTCAAGTTCCAAACCAAAAATATAGATATTTGTTCTAAGCTAGTTTCAAGGAAAAAACTATATTACAATATTTATGGTTGTATGCAATTGTAAGTAGCTGAGGAAAATACATCAATACATTGTTGATTCCATTGTATTTTGATGAAAATATCTATGGCAACTCAGAGTGCAATTGGAGAAATGTGCATAAGAAGAATGAGTAATGGATAAACTTCATGTTGATTTTCTTGAGTAAACTCTTTTCTAGATATATTGGCAAGCTAGTTTTCTCTAAGATCCATGGAGACATCTCTTGTGTTTTCCAACAAGTGAAAATTATTGAGAAATGTGAGAGTAGGATTGGTTTCTTATGACACCAAAAAATCTCTCTTGTTGATCTATTAAACAAAAAAAAATGTTACATATTTATATATCAAGCATTGCTTTAAGATAGTGTAATCTCCCCAAAATTCGAAAATACCTTTATTTTTTTGTAAGCTAGTTAAATACTACCTTTCATGGACATTATTTATCTTTTGCCAAATGTATCTGTCATTGTTCACTAGATCTAAGTGTCACAAGGTATTTTTTCCTTTTTATTTATTTTCCTATTAAATGATGATATGGTTATGTTACTTGGATTTTTTATATGATTACTCTGTTGGTATTTACTAATAATGTACATTGCATATGCTGGTTTAGTTACGTCTTACTTCCTATTTATGTATCATGTATTTAATTTATAGTTTTATTTATTAAAAGAACTGACTTGCCTTTAACTATTAAGGGGTGGAATGGCAAGGCTTTTTCCCTTGAGGGACCACTTGGAGAGGTAAAAAAGTTCCTCCTTCTTTTATGGGGTTTACTTAGTTCATGGCGAACTAATGCATGCTTCCTCTTTTGTGCAGGTTACTTTGTCGATAAAATCTATTTACGATAGTGAAAAGTAATAACATCTTACAACATTATAACTATGCTACACTATCCTATTCAAAACTGGAGATAAGTGGACTAAAGTACTAACCTAGCGGTGCCTACGTTCTATGTTTATGTAGAATTAAAAGTGTGTGGTTTAAATATTTACGGTTGTCATTATTACTATGTCTAAGCTTATGCAACCTATCTATTTCAATATTTAGTTTATAACATGTAACTCTGTAAGGTATAAAACCTAGGGTTTTAGGCTTGATTTATATGCCATGGAAAAGTTTGTAAAAATTCCTTTGAGAAACTATGGGATAGGAATAAACCATTTATGGCATATTTCATATGCCATAAAACCATGGCTTAATGTGGTAATAGAGGGTTTAGTTAGGGGTTTAATGCTATGGTGGTGGACTATGCGAATTCATAGTGAGCTCGATTATGGAACTATGGGTTTGGATTTCGTGGGTAGTGGAGGATAGGTTGACGCTTTTATTGCTCCTAGGAAAATTTGGGAGAAGGGACTCATACGTTGGGTATGGTCATTGTCAAATGAATTTGGTTTTACGTTTGGTTGTCCATGTGGTTTTTGAGCTCTCGAGAGCTATGCTGCGTGGTGCAATAGTCTTCCCTTTCACCCGAAAGGTATGCCCTTAACATGGTTTTACAATGGTGTAATGTTTGTTTTCTTTCCTTGAGGTTTGGCATACTTCTCATGGATCCTGGCCCTTAATGTGGGTAAGTCTTCCCTATCTGGGATAGCAGGTTCTGTAACCATTTTCTTTTCCTCTTTTGGGAAAAATGCTCTCCGACAACTTTCTTGAGAATAATCATTAGGTAGAATAGATGGAAAATAAAAAGATCCCCAAGACTCTTTTTGGCATGGGTCTTTATAGACAATATTTAGGAAAAGGGGAATTTAGATCAAGATTCATTTGTTTTCTTGAAATAAACTTTTATTTAATTTATGTGAAATTAATCTCTATTTATTTTAACTTAGGGACTCTTTGACTAGTTCCTATTTGACTCTTTTAGGTATTTAAATATTTAATTTAATTATTGTAATAAATAATAATACATAAATCCTCCCATTATTATTTATAGCTACTATTATTATTTCATAGGCTTACTCTTTTATTTATATATATATATATATATATAAAATATATGTTGTTGTTAACATTTTTACTTTGGGTATAATATAGCATGATCCCAAACCACATGATACTTTTCTTTTTAGCTTATAGTCACTTATTTATTAATGCCTTTAGGTAGGGGTTAGGTCAACTAGGTTAAGTATCTCTAAACCTCCTTGCATGTTGGATTACCTTGAATAACGTGGTAGTTCTTCAGTACTTGATGAGACATAGAAATTTGAAATTTCATTTAATCACTTAAAAATAAGTAAGATGAGGTCAATTTTTTATCAAAGTCGTTTTCACTCAACATATTAATTTTTCAGTAATTCCTAGTGTTTATTCAAAGCCCATACTCAACGCTAAGAAACAAGGAGTTACAACTTAGTGCAATTCTAGAGTTCCTCACTCAACACTAATGCTAACATGTATTTGTAGCATACACCTAGGGATACAATGGGAAAGGATCCGATGTTCCAGAGCTTATGCTCAACATCAACTTGGAATGCTCTAAGGATCATGCCAAACACTTCCAATTCTTATATTTTCATGTGCTTTAGAGATTCATTCTCAAAACAAATGTTTCATTACTCATGTGCTCCAAAGCTTCTTTCCCAACAAAAACATAAAATACTCACATGCTCCATAGCTTCTCGCTCAACACAAACATCAAATTCTCATGTTCTCTAGAGCTTCTTGCTCAACACCAACATCAAATACTCATGTTCCTCACAGCTTCTCGCTCAACACAAACATCAAATACTCATGTGCCTCAGAGCTTGTGCTCAACACAAACATATCATCAATTATGTGCTTCAAGGTCCATGTCCAACCCATGAAATCATATACATAAAACATATGCATTTGGCTTAAGCCCAATATATAAAACAAATAATCATTCTCATGTGAATTGGGGTCTTATGCCCAATATGCAAAATAAAATATCAAAGCAACATCACATGCAATGGGACTTATGCCCATAAGTGTCAGGTCAAAAATTCGGGATATTACATCCCTCCCCGCTTACAACAACACCATCCCTAGTTTTCTAGAAACTAGGAATGAAATCATGAAACAAGGAGGGGTAAGCCTCTCTCATGGTGGCTTCATTCTCCCAAGTAGCCTCATCAGCCTCAAAGTTCCTTCATTTCAATTTCAACTGAACTATGGTGCACTTCATGAGTTTCACCTCTCTCTTGTCCAGTATATGAAGGGGTTAAGATACAAACTCCCCTTCAGGTTCCACCTATAACAAGGACCAATCAATCATATGTTTAGTATCATATACATATTTCTTTGATAAGGATGCATGGAAAACATTGTGAGCTGGAAAATATAGTTCATATGCCACTGGCCCTCTCTTGGCCAGTATTTCAAAGGGTCCACAAAATCTTGTTGCTAACTTCCCGCACCTACCCAAGCTCAATGAGCTTCTCTTTGCTTTTACTTTTAAGTAAACATGGTTGCCTATCTAATAATATTTATCTTTTCTTTTCTTATCCACGTAACTCTTATGGTGGTCTTGTGCTTCTTTAAGGTTTTGTTGGACCTTGGTGACCAATTTTTCTAAGTCCTTTAGTAAATCAGTCACTAACATAAGCTGGTCCACCAAGCTATCCCAAGTAACCGGTGTCCTACACTTCCGTCCATAGAGTACCTCGAAGGGACTCATCTTGGCGGAGGTCTAGTATCTGTTGTTATGTTCAAACTCTATAATATGTAGGTAATACTACCACTTGGTGGGATTGTTCATGACATACATCCTAAGCATGTCCTCTAAAATCTGGTTTACCTGTTATGTCTGCCCATCTATCTTTGGGTGGTAAGCAGTACTAAAGTTTAACGACGTCTCTAATCCGGAGAAAAAGGATCTACAAAAGTTCCCGGTAAACTTTGTATCTCGATCCGAGATGATTTTCTTGGGTATTTTGTGCAATCTGAATATCTCCTTTAAGAAGATGTCGGCAATGTGCATTGCCTTGTAGGTCGACTTCACTGGAATGAAGTGTGCTGCTTTTGACAATTTGTCAACTACTGCAAAGATAGAATAATTTTTTTTCTTACTCTTTGGTAGTACCATAATAGAATGAATACTAATGACCTCCCACTTCCATTCCAGAATGGGTAATGGTTGCAGCAATCCTGAAGGATGCTGGTGCTCAGCTTTGACCAGCTGAAATTCTTGACATTTTGCGATAAAAAACGCTATGTCGACCTTTAACTTAGGACAAAAAATTGTTTCTTTACTATGGATATCATCTTTTTATATCTTGGATACTCCTAATAGGGTTTTTGATGAAATTTCATGAGGATGCTGGACTTGATGTACCCTCATTATGAAACATACAATCTTTCTTTGGACCTTTTTGAGGATTTCAACATATAAAGGGTCAACTCTATTAGTTGTTCTAATCCTCTCATGTAAATCCAAATCGGTTTGACTTAAAGTCACCTCATATAACATATGAGCTCGTTGACTTGAAGCATCAGTAATTTTATTCTCCTTTCCCTTTATATGCTTTAACTCGAAATGGTACTCGCTAAGGAAATCCAATCATCTATCCTTCCTGGCATTTAGATCTAATTGCTCAAATAAATACTTCAGACTCATATTAGCTATCTTTAGAAGGAATTTTTTCCTCATGAGGTAGTGCCTCCACATCTTTAAGGCATGGATGATGGCTTCTAACTCCAGATCATGGGTGGGGTAGTTTTGTCTGTGTTCCTTTAACTTCCGCAAATCATAACAAATCACGCAATCGTTCTGCAAGAGGACTCCTCCGAGCCCTTCCTTGTTTGCATTCGTGCAAACCATGAAATCCCCATCGGGATCCGTAATTCATAGTATTGATGCAGTCGTCAAAATCTGTTTAAGCTTCTGAAATATTTCATCGCACTTGGTCATCCATAAGAATTTGTTTGCCTTCTTTTGCAAAGAGGTCATGGGACAAGCTATCCTCGAACATTTCTCAAGGAACTTCCGGTAGTAACTAGCTAATGCGAAAAAAGGACCTAATGTCTGTGACACTAGTAGCGGTAGGCCAATACTCTATTGCTTTAATCTTTTCTGGGTCAATGGCTATCCCCTTCTCGGAGACGATGTGACCCAAGTACTGTATATTTGGTTTGTAAAAATCAAATTTACTTAACCTGGCGTAGAGATGGTGTTCCCGTAACACTTGTAGTACTATGCGTAGATGCTCCTCATGTTCCTCTTTACTCTTAGAGTAAACTAGGATGTTGTCTATAAAGACCAATACAAATTTATCCAGGTATTTAGTGAAGATATTGTTCATCATACACATAAAGTTCACGGGTGCATTGGTAAACCCAAATGGAATTACTAAAAACTCATAGTGGTCCATACCTGCAAAGAGAAGGGAATGGGAATGGAGGAGTGGGGAAGGAAAGGTTTGGGGCTCATCTCCCAAAGCTCTAAGGTGCATCACTCAGAAAACTATGGTTCACATAAGCATGTACCAATAATTCATCAACCAAATGTGTGAATGGGCTCAAATTATTCTTTAATAGATCTTTGGGTGATCGTTTTAACAAGTAAAGGAAATAGGTGATCTGTGAGAGCAAGTCCTCCAGCCAGAATCCCTAACCCTATCCACATATGCGCCCTCCTTGAGAAAATTGGAATGTAGGAGCATGTGGAGATGTTTCCCTAACCAAGTCATCCATATGACTTAGAAACTATGCCCTCATTAGTCAAAGAGTTGTTTATTTTATCCCTAACAGCTTTATGCTTTTCCCTCGTTTTGATACTGAGTCTCCAAAAGGAAACTACGCCTTCCTTTGCCAAAACTTTCATGATTTGTTCTAACATCATTTTTTAGTCTCCAAAAGGAAACTACGCCCTCATTTGCCAAAAATTTTGTGCTTTTGTTCTGACAACTTTTGTCATAGAGTTTCCAATTATTTCACCTTGGGAAGTTGACTTTCCTAATGTGCTCCCCCTGACATGGAAAGCTCATTTCCACATCATGGAATTGCATAATAAAATAATAATGATTAAAATAAATTAAATGCATGCCTCATTAATGTTTATTTAGCAAAATTTCCCTAGGAATCTTAATTAATTCCACTTAGCCCCCTAGGTGTTTAGCATGGTCCAAAATTTTGTTGGTCAGTTAGGTGGGAACATGACACTTATTTCCTGTGAAGTGGAGCAGTAATATGAAGTGGTACTATTATGCAGTGTCATATCTCCCTTCGGAATTAAAAAATTTCTAAATTACCAGCAAATTATCACCATACCGTTTGGTAATCCAAGCCCTAGGAACCCCATAAGTTAAATCCGCCCCTTTATGCTCATCTTTCAGAAAATGATCACACATTGTCCTCTGGAAATTGGTTACCTTGAACCACTCCTCTTCTAGTCTGTGTATCTCATTTTCCTCCTCTATGGATTATGTAGTGACCTCAATCTCCAAAGGTCCTACCTTGGTATTCCTATCATCGAAGTTTAACACAGTCTCAAGCCACTTGCCTGTGATACCCCTATAATTTCTCATAAGACCTCAAACAACCCATGCAATGAAAGAAATGTTGGGAAATAGGGTTTGTATTTATCCATTATGCGTCGGGTTCAAAATGCACCAAGGCTTCTCTCTTCTTCCTTTTCCTTTTGATTCTTGTTAGCTCCATGTCATTGCTTAGCCCTTCGATGGTCGTTGGTCGTGACATATGTTACACTTTCGACAAACACCAATTTTCTTATGCATTAAAAATCCATTTCCAACGAGAATTTTGACTTGGTGACGAAAAGGGGACCGACTCTACATACTAGTGGAAACTAACTCTGGGGTAATGACTGTTGGATGTGATTCAACCCCACTCTGACTAACAAATTTAGCAACTCAAGTGGTAGTTGCAACACAACCTCATCCCAACTGATAAGCTTAATGACACAATTTGTGGTTGTGACATGACTCCACATTGACTGGCAATCTTAACAATTCACAATTTCCTTTTCACAAACTCTTTTAGTGACTGTGTTTCATAATTATGCTCTAACGCTACGGTATTTTTGAAAATTTTGTAGCACCCTTAGTGTATGTATTCATTTGGCACTACGGGTTTGGGTAACATATATCACCATCTCTTAGGGATATAGTTCATAGGGGGATGTTTTTAATTTAGACTTATATGACTATGGACATCACCTTGACCCTTTTCCTAAGATTTTAAATAGATATGGATAAGAATTTTAAAAAATTTATTAGTCTACTTTGCAATGTGGATGACACTTTACTTCCAAACAAAAGAAACCCTAACATAGACTGACTATGGAAGCTGATGACAACCATAAGTTAGATGATCATACCCCTGTACATGCTCGAGTACTAACACATTTAATGTTAGAATGGATGATGATGATGATCCTGAAAATGATGACTTTGATGACATTCATGATTTACCTCTACTTGAGAGGGCATACGAACCCATTTATGAAGGATCCAATACAAATATTCTCTCTCCTATATTTCTGATGCTGGACCTGAAGCCTATGAATTGTCTTTCAAACTATCAGTCACACAGACGTTAAGGTATGTAATATATTTCATCACATATATATGATTATCATAAATGTGATCTTTGTTCCAATAATGAATTTATTGTTAGTGCATAAGTAAAATTAATAGGGATTAAATATGTATCATTAATATTATATATGTGTGTGTGTGTGTGTGTGTGTGTGTGTGTGTGTGTGTGTGTATGTATATGTTTGAATTTGTTGTAGATTGATAGCCAGATTTTTTTATCGCCATCAAATATTTTACCTTGCACATATCGAGATTTATATGCCATCCTGACAAATATTGGAATGTAGTATCAACCAATTGATCCATGCCCCAATGATCATATTATGTATTATAAGCAACATCAATTTGAAACAGAATGCTCGGAATGCCATAGCAGTAGATATTGAATAGATCAAGGAACAAAAAAGATGTCTCACAAGGTTCATCATTATATTTCCATTAATCCATGTTTGCTACAATTGTTTAGGTGAAAAAACATAGCACAATTTATGGATTACCATGCATGGAACATAAGTGAACTTTGGCATTCTTCGAATTCCTGCAGATGGTTCTACATTTAAAACATGGAGGAAAAATAGCCACACTTTAAAGAATAACCTCATAATATTAGGCTTTCTTTGGCAGTAGATGGTGTCAATCCATTTGCAGAGATGAGATCTATAAACTTGGTATGGCCTATTTTTGTCATCAACAATAACATTCCTTCGTGGATGTCAATAAAATGGGATAAAATAATGTTGGAAATTATTGTTCCAAGTAGTTGTTTACGCAACAAATTTTTTTAATGTAACAACATCTCATTTGTCGTATTTGTTGCACAATGTCATATGTTTTTTCATTTACTCGTATATATTATTTATATATATAAAATGGTTGTAATAATTATGTAGTGTATATGTTCAAATCAATTAGGTAAGTATCAAGTTAAATATATGAATGTATATATCGAGCCTCTTATTGACGAGCTACTAAAGCTATGGAATGGCATCACTATGTATAATGTATCTAGACAAATACAACAAATGAAATTTCAATTCCAGGCAATGCTTGTATGGTCAATTCATGATGCCCCAGGGCTAACACATTTTTTGTTATGTAATTATAACGTCCAGTTTAATAGTATTTAATTTTATGAAGTTGATATATTAACCATGCATGTTTTCTAAACAATCAATTCATTATATATAATTATAATAATTGATAGACTTAATCCATCTCTTGCGGGTCTTCAAACAAAGGGAAAAATTGCATGTCTAGTTTGTGGTCCTAAGACGAAATCTCAACATTCAAAAAGCTTGGCAAAAGAGATGTTTGATGAATATAGGCAACTCTATAAAAATCATAAGTATATAAGTACTAAAAAAACTTTCCAATGGGAAAGAAGAGACTCATAAAAACCACAGAGAATGACACCTCAACTATGGAAGTTGCAATATAATATAAATCGTCAAGGTACAAAGCAAATTTTCTATCTATCATTATATATGAAACATTTTGATTTTTTTGTTGTATCATGTGTTGTTTACTGTAATTGACATTGCATTGATTTCTATAATTTCTCTATAATAAACTATTATTCACGATGACCATCATGATCATGAAGGTATTTATGAGTTTCCATTATGAAAATTCATACCAAACAATTCAGTGGGTTTCCCTATGATGAACACCTACAAATTTTTCATTTGTTTGATACAATGCATATTGGACATAATGTGGCCAACACATTATAGTGAATATTGGATGGAAGGAGTGATAAATAAAAAAATTATCAGATTTTGAAATGACATTCAAGACGCCAATCATGTAATCAAATATGTCAATCAATTAAATAGAAATGGAGACCAAATCAATTTAAGATCACTTGCATGGTTGTTAATGGAGCAACAAAGCAATGCTACAAAAGAAGTCATTTGAAAAATTAAATTTCCCACTGGATTTTGTTTGAACATGAAGAACATCTTAACAAATAAAGGTGAATTTTGGGGGATGCAAACACATGCTTGGCATATATTCATCAAGGTAATTTTTTGGGTGCATTTATTGCTATTTTTTTAATAGTGCTGCATCTTGTTGCTTTTTTTTTTGTCTACTCTTGTAAAAAATAATGAAATGATCTTATTTCTATAGTATGTTCTACCTCTATATCTCCCAAACAAATTCAACAACAATGTGAATCAAGTTATGCAATATCTTGGAAAATACATGAGGTAAGTAGCATTATTTTGCATGCATAAATTGTTTGTTAAATTCATTCTAGAACTTATATTTGACATCTCTTTTACTAATTTTTATGTACTATAATGTATATTTTTGTTAAATCTCATGATTTGCTTGCATCACTTTGTTGCCATCTAAAGAAATCCATAAAGAATATATAAATTATTAGAGGAGAGAAATTCCTCGTCTAATGTGTGAAATGCAAAAGTATCTACCTTTGACATTTTTCAATGCACAAGAACACTACCTCATACACCATGTTGAAGAAATTGAATTGTGTGGACCTGTACACTCAAGGTCAATGTGGATGGTCGAGAGGTACTTAAAATTTTTTAAGGATTTGGTTAGATAAAGAGCACATCATGAGGGTTCTATGGTGGAGAGATGTATGGTATATAGAACATGGTGTATATTAGTGAATATCTCCCTAAATTAGCATCAAAGATAAATTTAGGCCGCACTTCTAATCCAAACTCCATTAACAAATTCGAAGGGGAGTACATATGAGGAAACGTAGATTGAGGAAGGTGAAAGGTAACTATTAGAAGGTGAAAGGTAACTGTTAGAAGGTGAAGATTAATTATAATACATTTGATCGTTGTTTTCTATGTATATATCATGCTTATTTAATTTTTAATATTCAATATGCATCAATTATAAGGCTTATACCATGTTAAGTAACTATACATGTGCGAATTGAAATTGTTTATGCAGCATGTAATCGGTCGAGAGTGGGATAAAGTGAATTTACACATCACAAACAACATTGATTGTATGAAGGTATGGATTGAATGATGTAAACAATCTAGTCATTGAATATCATGGGAAGGTGTGGCTTCATTGGTTAAAGCAGCTCATCGCAATTTCGAGATACCAATCTCACAAAAAAGGGAAATTGATTTAGCATATGGATTAAAAAATAAACCGGCAAGCATATTAATCAACCATATTATTTAATCTCTTTCAATTATATTGATGTACAAGTTGATTTTTTTCTAATTTGCATACTTTTCAAGCATAAATATGTACTTAATATTCAATTGACAAATTAATCTTTATGTGTCTCGCATATTGTAGGTAAAACACCATAAGGATATGCGGTGCAATGGTCGTAAATTTCACATCAAGAAGTTGGATGAAACAAACAAAACATCTGATTATGGGGATGCTTGCAGTATTTGAGGTGACTAAAGTTTCATATAGAAGTGATAGACATCTATAACTCTCAAAAAATCGATACTATGGGTATTTGGAAGATATTATTCAATGTGACTCTAAATCCTTCAAATTATTTATGTTTATTGTCAATTATTGAACATGATAATGGATTTACCATGGTCAATACAAGGTTGTTCGAGCCAAGAACGACCCTATGTTATTCTAAGCCAATGTGAACAAGTATTTTACTCAGAGGTTCCAAGTAGAGGGATTTAGTCATTTGTTGTGATACACAATCTAAGGGGAAGTATGATAAAGTATAATGTAGAGGAAGATCAAGAGGGTGATCTTGAAGAAGAATATAATGTAGAGGATCGACATGATTTATATGCTTGTGTTCCACAGGAAGATGTCGAAGAATTATATGAAACATATGATGTACCCGACAATGTTCATGAAGATTATATAGACGATGACATGAGTATTGAAACTGGCGTCGATGATGATTATGATATGGCCATTAATCCCTTCATTATTGAATATAGATTAGATGATTCAGAAGTGGACTTGGATGAATAAGATGATCAATTGTGTTGAATTATTATATGAGGTATGCCTTAGTATATCTATTTTATATACAGTTGATTAATACTAATAGAACTATTGACTTTTATTGGTACGCACATATAAATTAATTGTTTTAAGTTTTTTTTCCATTTTCTAATATGTTGCATATGTTGTAAGAGATATTGTTTCTTATTTATGACACAAATCACAATCATGCATTTTATAGTACATAGAATTTGTCCAAATATGGGGATTTCATAGTGACATGAGGGGCGGGGGAAACGAGATTCCACCTTCACATGGTTGTCCCTTTTTAGTAGAGAATATTAAACTATTCTCGAAACAAAGAGAATCTTAGTAAGATAATGCGCAATTATGCTTATTTCACCTTCATTATTATATATATTCTAATTAATAACCCAAAAATAAGGTGCACCTACTCATGTACTTGACCTCACATAATATAACTCATGCCATGCAATGGGACCAACGTTGAATTTTTTCAAGTTATGCTTACATGGACTAAAATTTGGCATGGTTATACTAGAAACATGCATTGAAGATATGGGTTTGTTTCCAGAATTAAACATGGCTTGCATAAACAATTCCCCAATCAAACAACAAACCTATAGAATAATTAATGTACTGAATGGGGCCAATGTTGAAATGTTTTCTTCTTGTTCTTGCAGGGACTGAAATTTGGCATGGTTAGACTAGATGGATGAATTGACAGTATGAGAGCGTTTCTAGACTCAAATGTATGGCTCACACAAACAATTCTCCAATCAAACAACAAACTTATAGAATAATTAATGTACTAAATGGGGCAAACGTCGGATATTTTTCTAGTTGTTCTTGCTTGGACTGAAATTTGGCATGGTTAGACTAGACGCATGCATTGATGGTATGGGAGGGTTTTTAGAATCAAACATGGATCACACAAACAATTCACCAATCAAACAATAAACCTATAGAATAATTAATGTACCAAATGGGTTCAACATTGAAATTGTTTCTAGTTGTGCTTGCATGGACTGAAATTTTGTACGGTTAGAATAGATGCATGCCTTGACGCTATGGTATGGTTTCCAAATTCAAACATGGCTTGCAAAAACAATTCGCTAATCAAACAACAAACCTATATAATAATTAATCTACTAAATGGGGCCAACGTTTTAATTTGTTCTAGTTGTGCTTGCATGGACTAAATTTGGCATGGTTAGAATAGATGCATGCATTGATGGTATGGGAGGGTTTCCAGATTCAAACATGGCTCACACAAACAATTTTTCAATCAAAGAACAAACCTATAGAACAATTAACGTAATGAATGGGCCAACGTTGAAATTTTTTACAGTTGTGCTTGCATGGACTAAAATTTGGCATGGTTAGACTAGACGCATGCACTAACACTATGGGAGGGTTTCCAAACTCAAAAATGGATCACACAAACCAATATCCAATCAAACAACAAACCCATAAAATAATTAATGTCAATAATATCCCACCCTTAATTTTACTTGTATTATAGCTAGTCAATAATATAAGCTGTGAAACATTAAAAATATTGTTATCCTTAGTTTCACATGTAAATTCATAAGGTATGTTTAAATAGTTAACAATGAAAACCAATATCTCCAATAGTCACATATTATCGATTTTTGAAATATATAATATTTGGTTTGTTAGGATTATTGAATCTTCCCTTTACCCAACATAGTCTATTTGTTTATTTTCCCTACCTTAGGAGGTCATTATCACTTTACTGGATTTTTAATTCCCTTTCCTGATTAGAAATTCAAGTTTCTTCTTTTTTCTTTTTCTTTTTTTAATTCTCTTTCAGTATTGGAAATAGAGAATTTGCTAGGAATTTTGAAAAAGCTTCCAACCCTTTGACTATCCTTGGAAATATTATCATCAGAAGCTATCCATTGCCAAAGTGGGAGAAGAAGGGAGTACTGGAATAGTCATTCCTGGCAAAATGATCGTGGTCGTTTCTGTTGATCCTAGTCATTCCATTTGGTATTCCTCATCACTTGTAATTCCAAATGTTTCAAAGTCCTAGTTTTTTGTTTGGAATATAGTTACTTGTAATTCCAAATATTTCAAAGTCATGGTTTTGTATTTGGATGTAGGAAGAAATGGATAGTAACAATGAGTTTATCTATGTTGGGAATTTTTTTTTTGGTTACCTCTTGGAGGCTAAGTTGAATATATGAATTTTTTCATTATGTAAATAGAGTTCATAAAGATTTTGTGCTCAATTGGTATGTTACAGTGTCTGTGCTTCAAGCATTCTTGCTAATGAGGTTCAAGAATGTGTTTGTTTCCTTTGCTTCTGCATTGCCAAACTTGGCCCTTGCCCTTATATTCATCATGGAATGAGATTTGGGGTCACTACTTGCACTTCTAAATCACTGATTCTATTAGCATCTCATAAGGTTGAATGGAGTTGTTGGTGTTCTTTGTATATAAATATTGCAACTACATAGAATGTGAAGTTTGTCAAATTTGTTTGGTCAACTAAGATGAATTTAGCAGGTTTGCTATTAATTGTTATTATCAAAAAGAGTCTCAAGAGACTAAAATGGAAATAGAAAATGCTTTTCTTAGATCTTGTTTTTTTTAACTTTCTTTGAATGGCTTACACATAAAAATTCAGACATAATTTTTTTTTTTGTTTTCTCCCTTTTCAAACAACAAAAGGATATATATAAATCCATTTTATTTTTATTTTTAAAAATGATCTATTATTATATTAACAGTGTTTATATATTTTATTAAGATTGATTTTATTCAATTTTATCTTATGTCAAAAGAATATATATATATTTATAATTTATTTATTAAAAAATAGCTATTATATTAACATTGATAATATATTTTATTAAGATTGATAATAGCTATAGGCATAGAATGGCTATAGTCGAAGAAAACGATTCAACTGAGATCGAGCCAGAGGATTTGAGGCATAAAGAGATCAGGGCAGTCGTTTCCCCCCACTGTAAAAGACAAAACACAGCGCGCCTTATGTAGACGCTGGAGAGATCGAGCCCAAACTTTTAC
This sequence comes from Pseudotsuga menziesii, assembly GCA_001517045.1. Lineage (NCBI taxonomy): Eukaryota > Viridiplantae > Streptophyta > Pinopsida > Pinales > Pinaceae > Pseudotsuga > Pseudotsuga menziesii. The sequence continues at coordinate 88,120 of LPNX010826091.1, read as the reverse complement.
GTGAGCACACCGCCTCTATAGTGAAACAACTAACCGTGATCATCGTTCTCTCTTTCAGTGACCGTCAAATTTGGAATTGTCAAATGCAATACAAGTTGCTATACTTGTACATATCCGTTCTGCAAGTTACTGGAATTTGGGATGAAAAATTACAAATTTGATAATAAAAATATATGATATATTTAAAATAGTAACCAAATGAATTTATTGTCACCCATTTTCATTGGGCAACTTGTTTGCGAGCCAACTATGGTCCGTATGAAAGGTTTGGAGCCACTCATGGTTCTCTCTCATATAGTATCCTAACCAAACAAAGGAAAATTCAAAACATTGAACGGAAAAAATTTAATGCTTTTGTTATTATAAACTTTATTAGAAAACAAAACAGAGTGTAGATTTTCCTTGAAGCTTCGTATTAATGGTGGCCTGGCCGGCCCGAAGAAAATTCTTGGCCCAATCATAGGCGTGGTGAATATAGGCGTTGTCAAAATATAATAGATAGTGATCCTAGAATAACAAATGGTCTAACTACGAATTCTGTAACTCTCATTGAGCCAACTCAATTTCTTTTATACATTTCAATTGAATTTCTCTTTAAATTGACCCAAAAGGTCGCATAGTTAAACTCATGCTTCAATATATTGGTGCTAATCCCATTTATATAATAAATAACTATTCACATAGTATTGATTCTGTTATATAAATAACTATTCACAAAGTTAGGGAGTAAACTTTCTATCAAACTATTTGAACTGATTGGACGACTTGGCTGGTGTGAGCTGTCACATCTGATGTTGCTGATCGTCGATGCAAATAGAAAGTATACTCCAAAACATAGTATAAATTCTTGATTCCATGCATACATCATAAATACAAGTCTAGACGTATGGCTGCTTAATATGTATTCTATATCCTTAGCCAAACACATGTTTTGATGGTTGTTTTCAAATTGGTCAATGATAATCTACTTTCATACGAAAGTATAATTATTGTAATGGTTTAAAAACAAATTTGAAGGAAGTATAATATTGCACTGGTTTCTAATCAAAATCATTTTGACTTTTAAAGAGATTATAACATTTACACCGTTGCTACGAAGGACTTTTCTTTTTACACTCATAATATAATTATAATTATTATTGAAAGATTTTATGAAGGTCTTTTCTTTCTAACCTCGTAATATATAATTATAACTCATATTATATAATTAGTGTTAGAAAGATTTCCCGACTCCGTGCTTTATAAAGACTATTGTTTTCATGTTAATGTAGGAAACTTTTCTAAACGTAAACATAATGTTTTTTTTCTTTTTCTTGATTTCATTTTTTATTTAGATTTTTTCTTTTAATTCCCTTCCAAGATTAGAAATTTCTTTTTCTAATTCCCTTTTCATATTAAAAGTTTCCCTGTAGCAGTTTTTTTTTAATTCCCTTTCATTATTGGAAATAGAGAATTTGCTAGGAATTTTGAAAATGCTTCGAGCCATTTCATTATCCTTGGTAATCTTATCATCACAACTATTCATTGCCCAAGTGGGAGAAGAAAGGAGTACTGGAATACATATTGTGGAGAATGATCCAGGTCGTTCCCGTTGATCCTAGTCATTCCATTTGATATTCTCATTCCATTTTATATTCCTCATCACTTGTAATTCTAAATATTTCAAAGTCTTGGTTTTGTGTTTGGAATGTAGGAAGAAATGGATAGTAACAATGAGTTGAGTTTATTCTAGTTGGGAAACTTTTTTTTTGTTTGTCTCTTGGAGGCTAAGTTGAATATATGAATTTTTTTCATTATGTAAATAAAGTCCATATGAGATTCTCATAAAGATTTTGTTCTCAATTGGTATGTTGCAGTGTTTGTGCTTTAAATGTTCTTGCTAATGAGATTGAAGGATGTGTATGATGTCTTTGCTTCTGCAATGACGAACTTGACCCTTGCCCTTATATTCATCATGGAATGAGATTTGGGGCCAGTACTTGCACTTCTAAATCACTGATTCTATTAGCATCACATAAGATTGAATGGACTTGTTGGTGTCTTTTGTATATAAATATTGCAATTACATAGAATGTGAAGTTTGTCAAATTTGTTTGATCAATTAAGATGAATTTAGTGGGTTTACTATGAATTTTTATTATCAAAAATAATATTAAGAAACTGAAATGGAAATAACAAATGCTTTTCTTAGATCTTGTCTTTTTTAACTTTCTTTTTTGAATGGCTTACACATAAGAATTCAGATAGATTTTTTTTTATTTACTATAGCATTCCCTCATACTCAAACATTCATGAAAACTTGACATAAAAATGCAATGAATTTGTTTTCTCCATTTTCAAACAACACAAGGATATATATAAATCCATTTTAATTTTATTTATTAAAAAGATGATCTATTAACACTGATAATATATATTTTATTAAGATTGATTTTACTCAATTTTATCTTATGGATATATATAAATCCATTTTAATTTTATTTATTAGAAAGATGATCTATTATATCAGCACTGATAATATATATTTTATTATGACTGATTTTACTCAATTTTATCTTATGTCACATTGATAATATATTTTATTAAGATTGATTTTACTTAATTTTATCTCATGTTACATATGTTAAATTTTCTAGATAAAACAATTCAAATAATCTCATTTTTGTATTTATAAGTAAAAAAACTTCCCTTGGTGTAAAAAATTATATGAAAATTGAAGATACATTATATTCAAATAAACTCAACTTTGTACAAGAATGTCTTATACTATCTCACTTTCAACAAAGAACTTTCCAACAAACAGGATCCATTCATAGAGCCATCCATCTGCTATGACAGCAGGACTATTTGTGTGTTCAAACAAGGAAGCTTAAGTGTACATCATGTTTTCTTGATATTGGGAATTCCCTCAATAAAGATTTGGTGTGCCTGTTGATCTTTCCCTATTGCGCGCCAAGGTAAACATCAATCGTAATAGCTACATGGAAATGAAACATCTATGTTCTTAAATATTTTGACTTAACATAGGATGGGTTTCATCATTGTTAGTAGGTAAACATTTATCGTAATAGCTTCGTAATAGCTACATGGAAATGAAACATTTAGGTTCTTAAATATCTTGTGGGTTTCATAATTGTTAGACATAGACATAGATTATCAATAGATAGCTCATTGAATAGAAAGCTCATTGAAGAGATTTCTTATTCTTGGTATTAGATATATGAACCCATAATTAATATTTAATGATTTAGTTATTGGAGTGATGTTTGAATGGAGAAATCTAGCAGGATCAAATGCTCATCCAAGATGGATACTAATGCGTATCGACTTATAACATTGTTGTGTCAAGTCTAGCTTCTTACAATCGTATTCGTATTGGCTAAACTAAAAGGACTAGCGATTTCGTAGCACTTGTTTGAATTTTTTTAATCAAATACTCATTTTTTCATACTACCAAAGTAGCTTTATACGACGAAAATGTCCATAGTGTTGGAATTAATTTAATATGGCATGATGGCATTGCTTTAATAATAAAGGAAGCTTTTTTCAAAGCAATTTTAAAGTTTTAAAAGAAGACATTGATTTATAAAACGCTAGTTTTACGCTAATTTCCATTAAGAAGTAAGGGTAATACCATTGTTAAAATTGGAAGAAGGGAAAGTTATCTTTATATCTCAGAACATTTGAAGCGTTGAGTTAGCCAACGGACAACATGTAGGGTTTACATATAAGAGAGTTAAGTGATATTGTGGAAGGATGAAGAATTAAGATAGGAAGAAGAGAAATTGTTATCGGTCATAAAGGAAGACTTCGTTTAGGATAGATTACAAATAGATCAAGAGAGTACAGAAGAGTAGAAACAACATATTTTTCAATGAAATATGGAAAAGTTCAAAACAGAACGAAGATGCATTTGTGTTTAGCAGAGATGCGACAGACCTTTTTTTACTACCACCATCAATTTGTTGGATTGGGACAACAAATGTTCACACACTTGACTATTAATCAATCAAAAACATGGAAGGAATTTAGAGCTTAAGATCTATAAAACAAACACAAGGATACTCCAAAATCGAATCTAAAGTTTTTCATTCCATTTATCCAAAACTACCCTAAGGTAATAATATACATATAATATATGAAGTATCAGATTCTCTCTCAGTATAAAGGATCTGCCACCTTTGTGAAAGTAAGAACATTGAAGATGAAAATCAATTCCTCTTAGAGTGCCCTGCGTACACCCACATTAGATCCCAGTTTCATAATCTTTGTTGCAATACCGACATTCCTAGCCTTTTAGCCTGTCAAAATTATAGTCAGCTCGGGACGCTTCTTTCCAAGATTTTTGAGCATAGAAATATAACTTTAAAGCAAACTAATTATTTCTCTTCTTTAGGTCCGATAGACCAAATTTTGGTCTCAGGGGACGTTAACCATCATCATCATCATCATATCCAAACATTTCACTCAACTACCCTATTAAATTATACATTTACTATCCTAATGACTCATCTACTCGACTCTCAAGATGAAGCTCTTCTAGAGCATTCTTTACCAACTTCATGAAATACATTCACAAATAGATTTGAACCCAAAATTCAATGACGCCATCCGATGAAACCCAAAAAATTGACCGTGTCGTTGAATTTTCAGTTTAAAATTTTGGATTTCTTTTTTTTTTAATTTAGCCCGATTGTCGTCGAATATTCGATGGTAGTTGATTATTCGACTCTATAATGTACGATATTCGATGATTTTCCATGGCGTAGAAAATACAACGTCCTTGGAGTAGAAAATTCGAAGTCCATGGTGTAGAAAATCTGGCACTGTCTCTTAGCTAGAAGTGGTCAGATATCTGATGTTATTTCTCAAAAAAAATTGAAAGGTCAACAGTCAAGGTTGTCTGATACCAGCCGTTTCTTCTTTTTTGGAAACTTGTGATTTTAGAAACAATCCAACATAAATGTTATGCTAGCGAGAACTTGCATAGGTTAAAACCTTTGCACAGATTGATTTTCATTCGAAATCCAGAATTATTTGACCAATTGTTATCATCATTACAAATAGTGAAGTGTCGATATTGATTTTTTAAGATCAATAATCATTAGCCAAGCTTGGTAAAATAAACTATTACATAACAATATTTGTGATCCATGTTAAGATTTTAAAAGTTGTTATACCAAAAAAAGGATATCTGAAAGAATGACAAGCATAACAGAACAAAAGAGAACAAAAAGATTTATCTTGGGAAACCATCACGGGGAAAAACCCAACAAAACTTCCTCTATATAGACTTCACCCAAGAGTAGTGTAATACCCAATAACAAGACTATACTTCTTCCTCTCCTTCAGATAGATTGTCTCTTCTCTCTCTAGCGCAACTGCTTGATTGTTCTGATTTTCCAAATGAGGGAGGCACCTCTCCTATTTATATAGATCAATTGAGAGGCCTAATAACCCAACTGGGCGAACTTCTCATTGCTTCCAAGGCCGAATTGCCTTGGAAGATTCAAAAATACATTTTAATAATACTTTAATCGGTACTACTGACCCGACTTACAACAAAGGCTTTATCTAAATACTTTACATGGCCAATTACATCAATGACATCCCTAACCAGGGGAACAACATATCTGAACGGGGTAATAACAATAATAATACAAAATATAATATCTTCTACGGTTACATTTCTTTAACACTCCCTCTTAACAAGGAAGGCATTCTACAATACAACAACACGTTTGTACAATTAACTGGTGAATCTATATGTCATAAGAAGTTTTCACAATTACATAAACATTATCGTCACCCGTGGAACACCATCATCACATACATCATCTCGAGCATCATCATCTCTAGAATCATCATCTCTGGCATCATCTTGAGCATCATATCTGGCATCATCTCGAGCATCATCTCTACCATCATCTCGAGCATCACCTGCACTATCAGTATATAAACACTAAGCTAAATCACCCACGACATTATTAAATGTTGGAACATCATCATTTGCAACTGAATGTAGGAACTCATCCACAAGTGAATGCAGGACCTTTCAATCATCGGGAACCGTCCTCAGCCTATCAGTACTAGGACCACTCTTAAGGGAGTGTTCTTATCCATGGAACTGTCCTCGAAGAGGGCCACTCAACATCACAATCCATCCTCAACCTATCAATGCTAGGACCACTCTCAAGAGAATATTCTTGTCCACGAAACCGTCCTCAGAGAGAACTACTCAACATCGCAGACCATCCTCAACCTATCAGTGCTAGGACCACTCTCAAGAGAGTGTTTTTTTCCATGGAACCATCCTACAAGTGAATGTAGGATCACTCTCCAGAATAGAGTAATATCATTGTGAACCATCCTCATCCTGTTAGTTCTGGGACCACTCTCAAGAGAGTGTTCTTGTCCACAGAGCCATCCTCACAGAGGATACTATCATCCATAAGTGAAAGTCAGATCTCATCAACATCTATAGGCATGCTAGATTTGCACTGGCACATTACTTCCAACTCATCCTTAATAATAGTCTCATCATCACTCCCTCTTTCCAGGGAGGTCCGTTCGGACTACACCAATATTTTCTCGAAAGTGTTCAAACTTTACACGAGACTGAGGCTTAGTCAACACATCAGCAACTTGTTCCTCTGTAGGAACATACTAGAGCTTCACAACTTCTCTCTACACCATGTACCAGATGTAGGGATACTTTATCTCTATATACTTTTACTTTTCATGAAACATCGAGTTCTATATCAACCTGATGCAACTCTGGGTGTCACAATATATCTCAGTTGCATCCATCTTGGTATCAAACATTCATGCTAGTAGTTTGTGAAGCCACACTGCTTCGCTACAGGCTGAGAATGCTACAATGTACTCAGTCTCGCTTGTACTAAGGGAAACAATTGTTTTCTTTCTGTTAATCCATGACATAAAGCCTAATCCCAAACTGAAACAACATCCTGAAGTGCACTTTCTATCTTTAACACTTCCTGCCGAATACAAATCAATATAGCCACATAATATGAACTCACTTTCAGATGTATATCTGAGTCCACGGTCTAATGTACCTTTCACTAGATGAACATGTCTGGCTCCACCATATACTAACTTAAGGTGTTCACAACAAAACATATACCCGGTCTTGTATTTGTCAAATACATCAATGAACCAATAATCTATTTGTATAATGTGACATCCACTCTTTATGAAGAATCATCATTCTATAGATTCAAGTTTGTCACCATCGGAGTGTTAATTGCTTTGCAATATAACATCCCAAATCTCTTCAAAATATCTATTGTATACTTTCCTTGGTTCATGAAAATCTCATCAGGAAACTGCCATACTTCATGACCTAGAAAATATTGCATTGTGCCAAGGTCTTTCGTCTCAAATTATGTTACAAGTTTCTTCTTACATTCATTGATGAGCATCTCCTTTACTATTAAGAATAAATCATCGACATACAATAGTAATATCATAATTCCATGATCTTCTCCCTTATAACAAAAAAGGTTGTATTCAACTTTATTCTTGGTAAAGCCCAAATTCATTAGGAATCCATCAATTCTTCTATACCATGCTCTGGGTGCTTGTTTTAACCCATGTAGAGCTTTCTTTAATCTGCGTACATATGTTTCCTTGTTGTGTCTTTCAAATCTTGGTGGTTGTTCAATATGTACTTCTTCTATAACTCCATTTAGGAAATTTGTTTTCACATCCATTTGATGTAGCTTCCATTTCATCTAGGCTTCCACGGCAAGGACAATTCTAATAGAATTATATCTTGCTACTGGTACAAAAGTTTCTTCATAATCAAATCCTTCCTTCTGTGAAAAGCCTCGTGCAACAAATATTGCTTTAAACTTTTCAATACTGCCATCTACTGAATTTTTTTTCTTGAAAATCCATTTTGAAGATACTATTGACTTGTCCTTTGGTCTCGGCACCACATCCCAAACATCATTCTTCATTAGTGATTAGTATTCTTCAATCGTGGCCTGCATCCATTCCTTCTTCATGGAGGCTTCCTCAAAACATGTGGGTTCTTCATCAACAAGATTTCTCATTAGTGCTACATAGTTTGAATGGATTCTTTATCTTTTGCTTCCTTTTGGTACACCATATCTTTCTTCATCCTTGATTACATCAAGAGCCCAAGCTGGTCTTCTTTTTGTTGAGATCATCTTCTTGGGTGTTTCAATAAGTCCTTGAGGTTCTGCAAGTTCACGATCTTCTTGCATAGGAGCTTCTTCGATGTCTCTAATTGGTGGTTTGATAACTTGTGTGGTTCTAGGAGCCTCCGTCTCTTCTTCACGACACTCATCTACAAGGATCTTTCTGGATTTGGTGAAGGCGCGTCTTCATCAAATGTAACATCTCTACTGATCTCGATCTAGAAGAATCATGGAATATAGATTCTAAAATCTTTTGATTGTTGACTATATCCAACGAATATTCCCTCCTTTCCCGAAGGGTCCAACTTTGATCTTTCCTCTTTTGGAACATGTAGGTATACAGGACAACCAAATATCTTTAGGTGGCGAACATGTAGGTATACAAGACAACCAAATATCTTTAGGTGGCTTACTTCGATATTTTCACCAGTGAACATTTCTTCTGGGGTTTTGTTTCCAAGAGCATTGTGAGATATTATGTTCTAGACATAGACTACGGGTCATGTTGCATCTTCCCATAGATGCATAATTAGATCTTGATCATGGATCATTTCTCTAACTGATGGATCTATTCTTTCTTCGAGCTACTCCATTTTGTTGTGGGCTATAGGGTGTGGTAAGCTCCCTCTTGATCCCAACTTCTCTTCAGAAGTCCTTGAATTCATCTAAGGTGAATTCTCCTCCATTATCTAATATTAAGATATTGATCTTATTTTTAGATAGATTCTCCACAAGAACCTTAAATTCCTTGAATTTCCAAATACTTCATCTTTTCCTTTTAAAAAGTATATCCAAGTCTCACGAGAATACTCATCAATAAAGGAGACATAATACACATACATGCTTCAGGAAGTGGCTGGAATCGGTCCACATACATATGAGTGTACAATATCCAAGATCCCATTTGCTTTGTTGTTACTGCTTGGAAATGGATTCTTGGTGTTCTTTCCTTGAGCACATCCTTTACATTCTCCTTCATGGTCGATATGATCCTTGGTAGATCTGTGACTACCTTGCTAACAATTGGTAATTCTTTGTAGATTACATGAGCAAGTATGCTATGCCATAGTTCACATGCACTGATAGCGCTAGTTGTAAGAGTTGAATCCGTGTGTCTTTTCAATTTGTAGAGTCCACCTTCTTCGACACCTATTACAGTAGCATCATCTATTGTTTTTCCTTTTGTCCACATAAGGGCTTCACCATCTACGAATGCAACTCTAAACCATTTCTTGTCTAGAGATGAGATGGAAAGAAGATTTTTATTTAAACCTAGAACATATAAGACTTCTTTCATCTTCATGATCTTTCCAATTCTTAATTTGTAAGAGGATTCTTTCATTCCTTTGATGGGGTATTGATAGCCATCTCCAAGTTGTACTTTGTGAGAATAGTATTTTTGGGTAAGACAAGAGAGTGAATCCTTATGTCCTGTCATGTGTTTGGAAGCACCACTATCTATAATCCAAGTGTCACTTCCATGAGTGATTGATCCTATGAGAGTTGAAATTAAGACATACTCTTCACTAGAGTTTGTGGTTCGACGGGAGGAAGACATGCATATGGCAAACATGACTATCAAAGTATGCAGTTTTGCAATGATATTCATCTTTGAGAAACAATTGGTTCAAATTTATGAAGTTTAGACATAAACTAATATCACCATATTCTAACAAACACCAAGTTATCTACCCATGAAGAATGTTTGGTAGGAGTGATAATTTTTGCCTCCAACATTTTCTGCAATTCCTTCTGTATGCCATGGTGCCAATTTTGAGGTCGATTTGCATAGCTTTGAGGACTGTAGGACCAAACCCAACTCCAATCGCGTGTCCTGATAAGATGCTCCATAAACATCATTGAAAATCCTTACAAATTCAAACAATTCTTTAAATCATTGTTAACCATCCACCAATTTCCCAAATATCTTGACAAATAAATTATCTATAAATAACATCTCTTTAAGAATATTTCTTGTCCCTCAAGTTGTACTCTACATCATGGTGGAGCACTTTAGATGAAGATGACCCCAATCATCCCGAAGGCATGCTCCCCTCGATAATGTAGTTGACCGTGTCATTTCCAAGCTATGGCTCATGTTAATGTGTCAACAATAGTTCCATCCAAACTAATGTGCATGTTCTACAGATGACAATCTCTGTGCTAATGAGGTCTTTGCAAATACATCCATGTCAACTTCTGGGAAAATGCATCGAGGTCAACTTCTAGGTGAATTTCACACAACAGATAAGCCGTAGTCACATATCCATATTAGGCTATCTAGATGTAAAGCTGACATTGTAAGGACTTATGTACCCTCACAATAATCGAAGACCAAAAAAGTTACAAGAATACTTTTTGCATTCAAGCACAACCCTTAGATCTTTTTTTCCTTGAAAAAAAAGCGTAATTTTATTCATCTTTCAAGATCAAAATTACATTCAGTATATTCACGTTCAGGTGAATTCCAGATTCCACAAAACATGGATCCAATATTGAGACTGCCAGGTCTTCTGAAAAAAACAAAAAACTAGCAAATTTGCTCATTACATAAAGTCTCAATCGATCTGATGAGACCAATACAGTCAACGAGAAAAGACCATATCGTTAAATATGGAATGGAAAAAAAAACATCCAGAATGTAGTAAAAACCACAGAGGACTGCCATAGCACATTGAACCTCCAGCAAGCATACACTTCAGGCACATAACCCATCGTGAAAACCATTACTGCCACCCAGAATAGAAAATAATATCCACTGTCATATATATTCAACAACAAGAGTCATAACCTAAAACTTCATCATGTTTCAGCTCTATACATAATTCAATAAACAGACCACAACTATAACCAGCCACAATGCCTGTGGCAATCAAAAGATATCACTGTCAAATGACTGTAAAAGAAACCATAATTATCTCAGTCGAGATCCATCCATATAGCACTGACAAAAAACCATATCGTGGAACATACCACCGCAACCTTAATTGGAATATCAGTATACCCATCCATCAGCCAAAGGTCCCACCGAGAGTCCAAAAAATACATACAGATCAAATTTATGATCCCCAGTATACACCTCGAGCATATACAAACAGCCATAGAAATCCAACTGTGACAATAACTGCCTATAAAAACTGATAGCAACTGTCATAAATAACATTATCTGTTAACCACAAGCACTTTAAAAAATTTCAATGAACGGCCTATGAAAAAAAGTCTGAACAATTCCTGCATTATGTTCTTTCACCAACCAAGTGCCCATTTCCATCCCGAGCCCTTCCTTGGAAGCATGGTCCGCTTCCTGGTTAATTTCCCTGTAGACATGTCGGCACGAAAAGGAGTCAAAACGAAGAAGGATCTATCGAATGGTAGATAGAATGTGTGCTAGTCTCAAATCCCTACATTCCTGTGCATGATTGATCCAGTTTATAACATTCAAAGAGTCCCCAAAAAAATTTAGAACAGTGCACCCTGTCTCCAATGCAAACATCAGTAGCAATTTAAGACTCATTAATTCAGCAAAATTATTTGAGCCTCCCCCCAGTCCCATGGACAGAACAAAAAAATGTGAGGTAGATAAGAACAGAATTGCACCACCGCCACATATATTGTTTTGGGCAGCCCCATCAAAGAAAGCCCAGGGAAGCGATTTATCGATATCCAATGTTATGATCCTTCGTTCTCTGCCAGTCCTGATATGTTCTGGAAAGGAATTATAAATACCCACTGATAGAGTGCCAGTAATAGCCGGAGTGCAAAAGACACCTTTGAAAATGGCCTGATTACGAGCCAACCAAACCCCCCAAATGATCAGTAAAGGTAATTTACGTTGTTTCTGATTAGATCTTCGCCACCAAGACAGCCAAGCTTCCCCAACAGTAGCTCCTTCCCACTGACAATTAAAACCAACCATAATGGAGACTTCCTGCCAAACATCAAGAATGTAGGAACAGGAAAGAAACAAGTGCAAAGAAGATTCCAGCTCCTTTTTACATAACACACACCATCCCGGTCCCTGAAAAGCTCTTTTCTGAAGAACGTCCCACATAGGAGCCTTATCATACAAAACACACCACATAAACAACTTGGTTTTGGCAGGGCAATGAAGCCTCCACAAAGGCCGCCACCACCAGACAGCTTCCCTGTGAGCCAAACCTGTACAAAGTATTAATTACCCTGCCTTTGGACTGTAAACCCCCCCCGGATCGGCCTCCCACACCAATGTATCTTCATGTTCCGAGAGAATAATGTTAGCCCGCACCAGTTCCCGAATATAATGATCCAAAATATCAGTCTCCCTTGCCCCCAAACCAAAAGAAACAGCCCTTTTCCAAAATTGAATCCATGGTTCATTGTTCCTTGGAATAGCTAGATGATTCAGCATAACCACCCCTTGAAGACTTAACAACTCAATTATATCAGGAGGAAGAAGATGTTGATTTACACTGCCCATCCATGGATCCCTACCAATCTCAACACTTTCCCCATTGCCAACATCCCAAGCCAAATTATTTTCAATCAAATCAAAAGAGTTAACAATTGATTTCCAAATCACCGATCCTCCTACATGAGACTTCCTTGGATTTCTAATCCAATCCAATAGACTCACACCATAAATATACTTCTGTTTTATCACCCTGGTCCATAAGCTGGAAGATTTCAACAATCTCCACCCACCCTTAGCAACCAAAGCTTTGGAAAACAGAAAAATATCCTTAAGACCCCATCCTCCTAATCCTTTAGGAACAGCGATTCTTTTCCAATTCACCCAAGGGGTAGTCTGTTCTTCTTTATGACCACTCCAGACAAATCTGAAACAGATCCTCCTAATCCTTTCAAGGATCCCTTTCAGAATCCATGATAAATACATCCAAAACACAGGAATGGCCTCCAACACAGCTTTGACTAAAACTAATCTGCCAGCTCTAGAAAGCCACTTGTGACTCCAAACCATCAAGCGTTTCTCAACCTTTCTAATCAACCAAAACCAGTCCTGTTTCCTATAATTATTTGCCTTCAATGTGAAACCAAGATATTTAAAGCCTACCTCCAAACCTGCAGTAGAAAAAGGAAAAGACCTCAATAATTCAGACTCCTCTTCAGGTCTTAACATATGAGTGGTCAAAGAAGATTTATCAGCATTTATCTCCATTCCAGTGGCCTTTGAAAAAGATCCAAGATTTCCACCAGGACCTTAGAATCTCCTGTAGTTCCAGAGCAAAAAATCAGGACATCATCCACAAAAAGTAGGTGTGTAATGTTTAAATTTGGAGCTAGCTGAATCCCCGAAAAATGACCTTCCGCTCGAGCTCCTCTTAAAGCCCTGCTTAGACCTTCAGCTACCAAAAGAAAAAGGAGCAGAGACAAAGGACATCCTTGTCTCAACCCTCTCTCTGCATGAAAAAAGGATGAAGCCGCTCCATTGATCAAAACAGAGAAAGAAACAGTAGTTATACAAGACATAATCCATCTTATAAAATTAATGCCAAAACCAAGATGTGTTAGAAGCAACCTCAAATATATCCAACTAACTCTATCATAGGCCTTAGAAAGATCAATTTTAAGTATAGCCCCCTTCAACCTTCTAGTTTTGAGACTGTGAAGTCCTTCCTGAGCCACCCCTATAGCCTCATGAATCTGACGACCTTCCAGAAAACCGAACTGTTCAGCAGAAATATGTTCTGAAAGAATAGCCTTCAATCTGACCACTATGACTTTTGAAATAATCTTGTACACACAATTGCACAAGGATATAGGCCTGAAGTCATTGAGAGTTTTGGCATTGTCAAACTTTGGGATGAGTGCTATGAAAGTTGTATTGAAACTTGCCGGGATCCAACCAGTTGACCTAGAATCTTCAATCACCTGCAACAAATCCATCCCCAGAATATCGAAGAGAGCCAGAAAAAAATCAATAGTCCAACCGTCGGGCCCTGGACTTTTATCTTTCTGAAAACTGCCCATAACCATCTTAAGTTCGTCTTCCGAAACAGGCTTCATAAGGTCCCTATTGCCCTCTTCATCCATGAAACGAGGGAACATCTGTGCAAGTTTAATAACCTCTGCAATTGAGGCCTGAGCTGGTGATTTAAACAATTGTTTAAAATGATTTACCCCACAATTAGCCTTTTCATCAAAAGTAACATATGAAGAACCCTCCTCATCCTGCAAGCTCCAAATAGTATTTTCCACCTTCCTACCTCTAGCATAGGCATGAAAAAACTTTGTATTATCATCTCCACTCTCCAACCAAATCGCACGACTTTTAAGTCTCCAAGCTTCCTCTTGAGCCAACAAAAGTAACTTGTGTCTGCCCTCCAGCCGGGACAATAACTCTTTAGACTCCTGAGTTAAAAACCCACCACCATCACCTTCATACAGCAGGAGAAGAGCTGCTTCAATAGACTTCAACTCGGCCTCATCTTTATTTCTCTTCAGTACAGCCCACTCCTTGATAAACACCTTAAGACGTTTGATGTTGTCTGCAAACTGTAAAGCAGCCGACCTGCCATTTTCTCTCTCAATAGGATGCCAGTGAGAAAGAAAAAGATTTTTGAAAGACTCTTCCTGAAGCCAACATTTATTGAATTTTAAAGGACTCGGAGGATTGTTTGGCCCCATTTTAACTTCAAAAAAGATAGGGAAGTGGTCAGAATGACCCCCACTGCCCACCCATTGTCTAACCATGAAAGAACGGTCCACCAACTGTTCTGCAACAAAAAAACGATCTATTCTTTTAGCCACCCTAGCAGCCCCACAGCGATTGTTTCTCCAAGTAGGTTTAATCTTTACAGGCTCAATATCCAATAATCCCTTTTCTATCAATTTTTGCACAAAAAACCTCGCCAAAGAGTCAACCTGAGCATGCGGTCCCCAAACCTCATTATGCCCCAATGAGAAATTTAAATCACCGCCCAACACAACCGAATCCCCCTGAACCATCGGATTATGCATCAATGAATCCCAAAATGGAGCTCTGTTTAAATAAGGGCCATAGACATTAATCACTGAAAGAGACACCCCCAATTCTGCAGAGAAAACTTCCACCCCCAAAACTGCCTCAGAACCCCAAGAGTTAATCAACTTCACACAATTATGTTTCCAACCCACCGCCAGACCCCCAGATCTACCTTTTGTATCCAAAGTAACAAAAGACCACCCAGGCAACCAGTTTTCCAACTTCCCCTGAATCACATCGCCAACACCTAAGGTCTCTTGAAGCATTAACACATCAGGATGCTCAAGAGAAAGCACCCTCATGAGGGCTGATTTTTTACCAGGCCCAGCCAGCCCCCTGCAATTGAATGACATAATCTTCATAAACAACCTTTCTTCAAGGCCATCTCTGCTCTAAGGGCCTTTTCAATCGAAATTTGGGTTCCTCCCAGCATATCCTCCTTAGCTCTGGACTGGGCCTTTGATAGATTAGTCTTACGACCTCTTCCTTTTCTCACAGACGAAGAAATCTTACCCAACCCCA
>LPNX010826091.1:53045-65773 GCA_001517045.1 Pseudotsuga menziesii | reverse complement strand
GTATTAGGAGAATTTCAAGTCTCTCTAAAAGTTGTACATTACATTATATGTACAACTTTTAGAGAGTGAAAGAGTAAAGTTGAATCTAGGCTGAAAAATTTACCCCAAAAGTTATATTTCATGAGCCGACTCTAGAGATGGTCATCATCCCCATGACCATCGCCCACAACTGCAACCAGCGTAGATCCAGCTTTACCCGGCTCTATCATTCGTCGAGAGGGATCAAATATTTGGAGGTGCAAACCCTGCTTCAACAATTGCACTCCAAAAAAGGGTTTGCACCTCAAAATATTTGATCCCTCTCGGCGCATGATAGAGCCGGGTAAAGCTGGATCTACGCTGGTTATGAGGCATCCCATCATCTTCCATGTAAGCTTATTGTTATGTCACCGTATAGTGGTGACATATATGAATAGGTTGGTTGTATTATTTTAACAGTATAGCAGAAAAAAAAAAATTAAAAATGTTAAAGTTTTGTAATGTTTTAAAATTTTAATATTTAATATAGTTTAAAAAATATATTTATTTAAATTTTGATTGGTCTAATTTTTTTGCTAACCCTAGCTTTGAAATTTGGTGCCGGAGCGGACGTGAAAAAATTCAATTCCGGCACATGTCAACTGCCACGCAGCAATGAGCAATGGCAGGCCATTCTATTTCCCGTGTCGGTATACCAGGGAGTGGCACGACGATGGAGTATTATTACCGGCTACCCTGTTTCTCGCACACAATCTTTATTTCTTTATCTGTTCCGCTGGCTTCGTTGTTTGGTGGCTTGATTTTCACCTACAGACTTAGAAGGATGAGGAAGACCAGTTGCTTGCTTGCTCTTTACCTGTAGACTAAGAAGAGGGAAGGAAGGCCAGTGCAGTGAGTGAAGAAGTCAGTCACTTTGTTTACTGGCACGATGGAAGAAGCCGCCCGGTTCCGCAGGAGCAGGCGGCTTTGACAGGCGTCCAGTTTGGCCTTACATCGTCTAGAGAAATTGTAAGTGGATGCACGAAATGGAGAAGAATAATGGGCTGGCGTCCACGTTCACAAAATCAGTCATTCAGGATCCTGGGGAACACTGCCCTATTCAGAGAATGGCAGAGAAGCTTAAGTGCGGGGATCCATTTGTTTTTAATCTCTCCCTTTGTCTTCTGATAAAATTTTCTTTTCAATCGCAGGATAAACTCTAAAAATGTCATTCTATAGTTTATAAGAATGAATAAAAACACCTCTAATAATGATGAGACAATAATCATTGAAGCCTATCTGGTTGAATGGGATTTATTGAATTCTGTGTTGTGCTGTGAATAATAGGTGGAGATTTATTGAATTCTAAGTTGTGCTGTGAATAACTGGCGGAGTGACATCCATGGATCCTTTTCTATCCTTTTCTAGACAAATTCCTCCCCGTTTTCTCCCGACAGAAGAATAAAATATTTGACGATAGCCATTCCTGCAAATATAACAACCAAGTTCTGGAAATGTTCACCTCGTCCCTCTACATTGCAGGCCTTATTGCTTCGTTGTTTGTGTCTCCTATGATGACGAGTAAATATGGGCGCAAGGCAGGTATTATCAGCGGAGGTATCGGTTTTTATCATAAGCGCGTTTCTGATCGTCGGTGCCGTGAATTTTCCCATGCTCATAATGCTTACCGTGGGAATTGTCTTTGCAAATCAGCTAGGCTTGTCTGGGTTTTGGTGATTTTGAAACTGTTTTGAAATTTGCCGGTACTTATCATTTAGTCATTTGGCTTTAGCACTTATTTCTTTGAAACACAATTTTTAGTCCACTTAGAATGACTTGGAGACTTTTTAGTTTGAATCTGAATGACTTGGGTTTGCAGAGTTTTTTTAATAGTTTGGATACGGAGGACTTTGCTTTACAGATCTTTTGGTTTGAATTTAAAGATATGGCTTGACTTTTCTTTACAGACTTTTTGGTTTGAATTTAAAGAAATGGCTTCACTTTGCTTTACAGACTTTTTGGTTTGAATTTAAAGAAATGCTTGACAGTTTTTTTGGTTTGAATTTGTGTTCAGGCCGTTCCTCTGTATCTATCAGAGCTGGCTCCTCGAAAACTCCGTGGAGGACTTAATATGATGTTTCGGTTGGCCACAACACTAGGGAACTTCACAGCAAATATGTTTAATTACGGCACTCAGAACATAACACCTGGGGGATGGTGTTTTTCTTTGGGTTTGGCTGCAGTCCCTGCACTTTTGATGACAGTTGGAGGAATCTTCCTTCTTGAGACCCCTAACAGTCTTATGGAACGTGGAAATCTAGACAATGGTCGTTCTATCCTGCAGAAGACTAGGGGTACCAAGAATGTAAATGCAGAGTATAAAGATATGGTGGATGCACCTGATTTGGCTAATGCTACTAAACATCCATTCATGAATATTTTGAGAGGAAGAATAGGCCACAGCTAGTGATGCCCATATGCATGCCCATGTTTCAACTATTGACTGGAATCAATTCAATATTGTTCTGTGCCCCTATTCTTTTCGGGAGTTCGGGATTTGGTGCAAATGCTTTCCTGTATTCATCTGTTTTGACTGGAGTTGTTCTTGTACTTTCCACACTTGTATCAATTGCCGCTGTCGATAGGTGGGGGCGCAGACCCTTGCTTCTCTGTGGTGGCATTCAGATGATAGTATGTCAGGTAAGAGTTTCCTGTGCTTGACTTCTTTTGTGGTCTATTCCGCTTACATTTTCAATTGTTGACACCGAAAACACCGAAAAAGAGGCCCTTATTTGCATTACTATCGTCTGATTTAGAAGACTACTCTTGGATTAATCAACAACAATGTTATATTATCTTTTCACAAGTTGATGTTGGCATAATCTTGGGCCTAAAGTTTGGAGGAGACAAAAAAAAAATATCCAAAGGATTCTTAGCATTGTTGGTGACAGCCATCTGCTTATTTGTGGCTGCATTTGGGTGGTCATGCGGTCCTCTTGGATGATTGTTCCAAGTGAAAATTTTCCACTAAAAACCCATTTTTCCACTAAAAGCCCGCTCTACTGGACAGGCCATAACTGTAACTGTGAACCTTCTTTTCACATTTGCAATTGCACAGAGTTTTCTATCTCTTTTATGTACTTTGAAGTAAATCAACTCAGCAGTAAAATAGATGTGATAACGGCCATCGAATATTTTTTTAACCTTTCTTGTTATTTGATAAATGATCATATCGCATCGACTTCAATGACGCGCCCTCTTAAATGCAGTTATATGCTTATAAACTATTTTCCCTGTAAAGAGTTGCCCATCTCTGAAATTTCTTATTCAGGCACTCTGTGATTTGTGTCTTTATGCATTTTATTTCCAATAATCTATGCCCATTTCAGCTTGATTCTAATTTAGATTGCTGTGTGATTAGCAGCTTTATTCATTTTATATGCCGACAAAGGTTTTCCAATTTCAGGTTTTCCCAGTTTAAGTTACTGCCTTTCCAATGCCTTTATCCCTACAAATGGATGCTCGTCTCTGCTTTTTTTCCTTTTAAGTATTATGTGCTTAATATCTGCCAACTTTCTAGTTTTTGATACTTTACTTACATGTCAGCCTGGTTTTGGTTGCAGCCATGGCTTGTTGAATTGAGCTGCTTTACTTTCATGTAACCATGTATTTTGCAGGTAAGTCCTTTGCATATTGTTGAGTTATTAAATTATGTCATGTAAACTCTCAACTCATTTTGTATTGTCTTGTCTTAAGGCGGGGTTTATAGATTCCACTGTCAATTTTACATTGCCCTCTTAAGGGTCTAAAAGATATGCTAAAGCTTATGAGATATGGTTGATAAAGTATGAAGATCAAGGCACTACTACATGTGCCCTGCTTAAGCTATGAGATATGGTTGATAAAGTATGAAGATCAAGGCACTACTACATGTGCCCTGCATGTCTTGGCGTTTGATCAGTCAGCGATTTTATATGAACATAGAAAATATATACATTCTCAAGTGTTCAAGTTTAATATTTTCTAAATTATATGAAGACAAATGTTTTTTGATGATAATTTTTGAGCTCTCCTATCCTCTTTGGTAGACAATTAGCCTTCCTAACGAAAATTGATAGTTTGGTAAGATCTGGTGTATGCAATTCCTGCATTGTGTCATTCCTAAAGCAAAATTCCCCCTGCCCTGTTTGTAAAATTCCAGTGGGGCCGAGAGGTATTATATTAGCTTGACATGCATTCTTTCTTTGCATTATCCTCTTGTTGCTGCTATGTATTTTGTCTTTGAACATAGAGTATTACCTTTAAGCTTTGATATTGCTGATTAACTATATTTTGAGCAGAGACGATGCCAATTTCACATATGGATGCCTTGGTGAACATCTATAGAAGCATTGAGGTGGCAGCTGGAGTCGGTCTTTTTAATTCTAAGCTCACTGCACAATCGAATGCTACAGGTCAGTACAAATATTTCTTTAGTCCATTTTAGCTAGCAATAAGCATATCGTAATCTGAGTTATAACAAGTATGCTAATTTGATGAATTCGTAGTTCCATCTGTACTCAGGCTTCTATTCACGTATGGAAGTTCAATCTTCATTTATATTATTACTGCCACACAACACTACATAGCACTGCATAGGTGCTGAAATTTTATGTGGATGTCAATGATCAGGGTCATCATTCCCATACAAAGCTTAGAATTATTTTGTTTGTCTGATGATAGAGAATGCTAATGAGGAAAACCAAGAAGGATTTGATTTCCCTTATAGTCTGAAGCGGAAGTCACCTGGATTACCAAAATAAACACTTAAGAAGGCCAAAATCCGTGGTCAGGATCACCATTCAAAACAATTTCTCTCACCAAAAGCTGCATCAGAGTCCCTTAATTACTAAATCAACTATGTGCCAATTGATCTTGATGGAAGTGATCGAACTATTGCTCAATGTGATTCAAGCTCTCAAGATTCCCATCTCATATCAGACAACTAGGAAAACCTAGATATGGAGGCCAATAAAATTTCTTCAAGGTTCTCTTGCTAATAATCAGGTTCTTCTTTACTGCAATTCTGAGGCAAATAATCTATTTTAACTCAGTTAAAACTCATTTTCATGCCAATTCAGTTGGAAACCACCTTTGAACTCTGAATGTGAAGAATGTGTTAACATCCTCTTCTGTTTTGAGTTCTGATTCAGTTGAAAGTTTGCAAATTTCGGAATCGGTTAGCGTTATCTTTTAATTGACTAGGGCAACTCCCAACTCAAGTAGGGTTGTTTAATTAACTTCTAGTCAAAGTTTTTATGGAGAATCAACTAATGATATGGATTTCTATTCCTAATGGCAGATAAAGCACTTTAGAGATCAGATGATGCCCTAAAAGGGTACTAAGATGATGGGATTCTGAAGGTATTTGTAGCACTATGGCAGACCAGATGATGGAGTATGACAGATGAAGTTTTTGGGGGTCAAAATCAGCATTGGACAGTCAATCAACATGGCATGATAATGAATATTTGGGTAAACTGGAACGAGGTAATCATGCATGAAAATTGGCTCCAGCATTATTGAGGTAACGATATTGCCTTTCCTAGACTGCATATCTAAATGGCTTAGACTCCTATAGTTATATACCCCACCTATTGGTTCATGTCTCCCTATGACATAATCTCATTCTTTGTTTGAGTTTGTTAAAACAAATCAATGAAAACTCCGGTCACATGCTCTTCTCCTGGATAAGCCCCAACAGCAATTGCAGAGCTCGTGTAAGAAACCGTTCAATAAGAAGTTTATGCATAAGCAGCATAACGGTAATCAGAGGCTATAGGTCGTAGATCACTTACTCCATTTTACCTATTCTACTTGGTAAAAAGAAAAAAACAAAGAAAGGTCGTAGAAGAGCACCCAAGTTAAACAAAATACAGCACTTGTTTTTACTTTTTTTGGTTGGGAGTACACTTTTAACCAGCTATCAGCCTTAACGACTCTATCATCCTTGGTAATTAGCTTATAATTTTCTTGTTCTGAGCATTGAAGAATCTCGACAAAACCTGAGGTGGGGGTTGGCTAAGATTGGGTGGGGTGAAGAGGGTTTAATAAAAAAATTTGAGCAATTACGAACTAAATTGTTTTCCTGGGAAAGTTATCATCCAAAGGCTAAATAATTGACATTGTACGGGAAAGGGCTCTTAATTTGTTGAAAGACAAAAACCAGGGTCATTTTCCCCAAAGTAGCATCGTAGACTTGCTAATTCCACAGTGACTCTAAAAATCATTGTTATTGCAACTTCTCCTGAAGTTTCCTAGAAATTAAAATTTCTTAGCGTCATCTTCATCTTCTTATTGCAAAAGGACCAGCCTTGATTGTTGCATCACTAATGTGAAGGATGCTGACGCCATTGTCACATATAGTTTAGACTACAATACTTTTTTTTTCCCATAAAGGCAGTGAACTCCAATAGCTGGTATTATGTTATAATTTTACAATAAGATGCTTATGGTTATTAATTGAGAAAGGTTAAATGCGCATGGGAGGTTTACCAGATGGTTTTTTCAGGTTTAGACTACTATAGGCTTTTTTTCTTCATAAAAGCAGTGAATTCCAATAGCTGGTATTAAGTTATGATTTGGTTCGTGAATTTAGTTATAACTTCCTTCACAAGTGTTGAAAGACTATTTAAAAAGAGTTTCCATAGTATAGAGAAAAAAACAGTAAATTTAACAACAACAGAGAAGCCAGAAAAAAAAAACCAGTAAATTTAACAGCAACAGGGAAGCCATGACATGCCCAAGCTAGAGACTAAAAAAAACTTAGCACACTTAAAATTTGCAAGTTGGCACCATTTCTCTTCATGTAATGCTTTTCACAACATCCCTTGTATTTCATTGTTTCCATGACCTCCATCAAGGCCTTAGCTTCTTCTCTACCTTCTTTAATTTGTCTTTGTATGTTGTTTGGACAGTTATTTTTCATTGGAGTAGCCTCAATGCTACAAGCGGTGCAAGGAACCTTGTCCTTTCTAGGGCTACTTTGTTGCAGACCTAAAGGAGAAGAGTGCTTATATGAACTGTTTGATGAGTTGGTTTTGACAAGGAATTGAAAATCCAGATCCTTGATCAACATATACTGTGCTTGATACTTGTTGAGAGCAGGCACGATCAATAACATTATCATCTCTATATTCCTCTTCATCTTTCATAAAACTCTAACTTTCTTTTTCTTGGGTTTTCCCTCACCTTGTCCCAGTTTCCAAATTCCACGTCCAATAAAGGAGAATCCCAAGCAATTCTCTTCACTACATATGAAACTTTTTTCAGTAGATTCAGGGAGCTTGCAGGTCGCATGGAGCGAGCCCTCATGAATTCTTGATCATACTTGTGAGGGGAGCTTGCAGGTCGCATGGAGCGAGCCCTCATGAATTCCTGATCATACTTGTGAGGGGAGCTTGCAGGTTGCATGGAGCGAGCCCTCATGAATTCTTGATCATACTTGTGAGAAATTCTGAGCTATCTCGAATGACTTTTATGCCCCAAAGATGCCCAAGAGAAGACCCAATTTGGTCTTTTGACGTGGATTTATATTTACAAGTGCAAAGATTAAGTTCCAAACAATCCATCTTGTTGCTTTTCAAGGAGATATAGTCTTCAGGAGATTTGAACTTAGAAAAACTGGAAATCTCCACACGCACTGCATTTGACATATCAATGGCAAGGCACTGCATTTGACATATTTGTGGCAGATATAAGACAGTTTGTAAGCAAAGCAGGAGCAAAATTCCCATTTGAAGGAGACCTAGAAATTGAAGGCTTGTAGAAGGTGGAGGAAGGGCTCTCTGGGAATTATTTATAATAATGAAGTCCAAGCTCTGCACTTCTATACCCCATAGAAACTGTGAATTTCTTCCCTGCGCCATTTGTTTTAATGTCATGCAGGTGTAACATTGGCATTGTCATGCCATTTGTTTTAATGTCATGCAGGTGTAACATTGGCATTGTTTGTAACGCCTTCACTTACATTATTTTATTTTTCCAAATTGATTAGGTTACATATATTTTTATTTTTTTATTTTTCCAAATTGATTAGGTTGAGTGAGATGGGTAGACACTGGCATTGTTTGCAACGCCTTCACTTATAGTTTTCTATTATAGTTTTTTTTATTTTTCCAATGAGTGAGATGGGGTCGACACGTCATCTCTCCTAATAATTTGGTTTTTAATTATATTTTTTATTTTGGTCGACAAGGCTTCTCTCCTAATAATTTGGTTTTTATTATATTTTTTATTTTTCCAATGAGTGAAATGGGGTCGACATGGCTTCTCTCATAATAATTTGGTTTGGTTCGTGAATTCCAATAGCTGGTATTAAGTTATAATTTGGCTCCGTGAAACTTTTGTGTGAGAGTTTTATAATGATTTTAACTCTATAATATAATGATTTTAACTTTAAACTTAGTGTTGGAATTTATTTTTAAAGATTCGGTTCATTATACACCAACTATATGTTAACATATAGTTTGGTTCATTCGTTCATTTACAAAGTATTTGTTTACATAGTATATAATTATATTTGGAATATCCCTTATTTTTTCAATAAGTAGGTGATTTATTTCTTATTTAGTTTTTCTTAGCATAGAAGATGTTTTTATTCAATTTTGAGAAATTTTCTTTATATTATGATTATAAATAATTATTAGTGAAATCCAATGGATTTAAATGGAATTCATAAATATTTGTTATTTTTCAATAAGTAGGTGATTTATTTCTTATTTAGTTTTTCTTAGCAAAAAAGATGTTCTTATTCAATTTTGTAGAAATCTAGTTTATATTATGATAGTTATTAGTGAAATCCAATAGATTTAGATGAAATTCATAGGAATTTCCCTTCATGTCTAATGTATACATGTTTTAAGAAAAACCATGGCTTGAAGGGCTATATTGCATCTGCGTGTTTTAATTTGTTGTAGTTATTTTATGATTTTGGTTGAGTGGTCACCATGAAGGCTATTTATTCTACCTATTTCAATGAAGCCATTTATGTGTTTACGTGTATGCTACACCCTTCTCCAAGTTTACATGGATGTATCCATATTTAATATGCAATAAATTGGACCTTTGATCATGAATAAGGATGCTTAGCACACATTTTGCATCTTTTCCAATTATCTTTGTTTCCTCAAAACATTGAGAAATCAATTTGATGGCTAAGTAGTGAAATCCATTTGATGGCTAAGTAATTTTTTTGGCAAAATAATTTTCCTTTTTGTTACAAATTTGTGACAAAGTACTATATTTCTATAGCTTATATAGCAATAGTTCTTACCAACTGCGGTGACATTGCCCCCTCGTGGCTCTTGTTTATATTTATAGTTATATGAAAACTAATGGCTCAAACTCCATTAAACCATTCTCAAAAGATAGTTATAGTCAAATATGTTGCAATGTATTCTGAAAAATTAGGATAGAAGATCTATCCACTTTCATCTCAAGAAAAAGTAAAATAATTCAATGATCAAGACCACCATAACTACAAGACATCCATTAAAGGGAGGTTTTCCAAAGCCCCTGGTCAATTCATTACCAATTGAATAGTATTGCTACCTTGTAAAAAATGGGAAACTCAACTTTGAATCTGGTGCATGCAAATTCCTTTAACTACGTACATATTCTTTCTTGGCCTCCAAATTGGTTGCAACAGAATGCTATAATCCCAAACCCTGCATATTACAATCCCCCAGCAACAAATTTCACCATCTCTGCATTCATCCAAATAAATTTCCTGTAGCACACTACCAACCATTTCCTGGAACACAGTCTCAGTGACTCGTTCAATACCATTCCTAACTGCATGTATTCATTAAAGGAAACAAATGGGTTACTACTCATACTATCAGAAAAATTACATAAAAGATAATGTGAGGATGTCCAGTTAATTTAAATTTTGATATTAAACTGGAATTACTGCCTCATTGTTTTTGAACCCCCTTAGGTCATGATAGATTTAGAAAAATTTAAATTATATATGTGCTACATTAGATTATGATGTTTTTATAATGGAATTGAGATTGGTTGGAAATCTTACAATTTTGAGTTTGGGGAGATTGGTGGTAGATGGGGGTTTCCATGGCAAACTTCCAAAGCTTCGGCTCTGGTTTTGTAGTCCCATTTGGGACTAAAGGCAAGCAACATCATCGTCCATGTTATCAGAAGGGCAGTGGTCTCGTGGCCCTTGAAGAAGAAGAAAAAATTGCATTCATCCATTAACTGCTAGTTCGTTAACTTCACGGATGAGTAGGAGGAGATGGTCCCAACATGAATTTGAGCATGTTCGTTCTGTATGAGATGCTGCACCCTATGTGGATTGAGTCTCTCCTTGCTTGAATGATTTACAGAAGTAGATTACCCATTTGTTTCCTTTTCTGCTTTATCTCTCTGTTAAATCGTGGAGGAAGAAACCTGCAATTCATCAAAAGCCAAAGCTTGTTAAATATCTAAGTTAACTTATCACCATCGGATTGATTCCTTCCTAACACCCACCCATCGAGTTTTCTCATCCCATACAAGCTGGGAAGACAATCTAGACTCATCCTCCATCATCGAGGCAGAGAGACATATGGGGGAGCCGAGCCTAAGAATGATGATTGTGGGATGGGCATAAATTTGTGGATCCACCAGCAATGGAACCAACAACTAAAGAGTAAAAAGGAGGAGCAGTAGATACAGTAGAGTAAAAATAAAATAGGCCATGTGGTGTAAAAATAAAATAAAAATGTGAAGCCCGAATGAGAAACCCAAATATCAGGTGTGGCAAACCCGAAATGCCCTCTTTTCTTTTCATTTGAAGAGATAAGCTCACTGATATCGAACCCTTCATTGTAAAGTTGCAAGATGGAACTCTTCAATGGTAAAATTGTAAGATGGCAGGGAAGCGAGAGAAAGTAATTATAGTATCCTCTTTCTACCTAACAGCCATTTGACCTGGCCGTAGTGCTGGGAGAGCTTGACAAGGAAGTGTAACAAATTTACCCCATCTAATATTTAGTTCATACTCATAGACAATGACCCCTTGCATTTAATCCCTTGCTACCTCGCCATATGCTTTGTTCATAAAAGCAACAAAAACACAGTTCCGTTGCTTCCTTCACTCTGCATCTGTAATTGGCCACATTATTTTAACATTGGAAATAAGCAATCAATATGCAACATGCTAGGTTATTTAATGCGCAACAGTGTGGGCCATTGGATCTCAAACATGTTGAGATCTAACGACCCACAACACTAAGGCCCAGCATTAAATAACCTATAGCATGTTATTTATTTATTACCCTGGAAATAGAGGCAAACCCACCAAATGTTCATAGGAGAAAATTATCGTCACCTTGAAGTGACGGATTTCCTACATAAAGATTAGTTGTCTTTGGATCCCATCGTCAAACGATCCAATCAACCTTGCACTTGGATCAAACTCATTTGGTAGCTCATCAAACTAAGTTTTTTTCAGAAAACTCATCAAACTAAGTTACCAGCTACATAGTAACAATAAATATTTGTACAACTAACAAAAATGTTGTGAGCTCCCTATTAATAAAAACACACAATCATAATATAAAACCCATGTTCAGTGAAATTACAACTTACAACCAACACTTGATTTCCCTTGTGTTGTTTAGAAGTTTTTTCTTAATTCAAGATAAAACAATGAAGCCTTGTAAGTTTCAACCATAATACTAACAATTTAGTTTTAAAACTTAGGCTTTGGACAGATTTTTTTTACAGATAACAAAAGTGTACTAAACCACAAAGCAATCACTTATGCACTTAATTTTCTTATGCATAAACAAGACATCTCATAAACTTAAATTCAGAGGCTCACATATCTCAAAATCCAAAATAAAATAACTCAAATAACAGAGTATAAACCAACTTAACAACAATATATACCATCAAGCTTTCATTTTAGGCTTCCATCTCACGCTTTTAATTCTATTTTTCCCTCGTCTCTTTCTCTAGCTTTAACTCTTCCATGAAATTATCTAAATTTACGAGTTTTATACTTTTCTCGCTCCTTTGTTTTCTCCACCTCTTTCTTTTTCACTTCATGCTTTTCTTTATCGACTGTAGATGCCATCGCAGGAGGTATAAATGATGGACCTTGGTACATATTTGCTTCCCTATTTTTAAGACACGGGATTTCAAACATTGGATGTTTTTGCAAACCTAGGCAATTCTTTTTCTGAATAGCAAGAGTAGTTGCAGAAGGCCTTTACGTCTAATTTTTTTTTAAAAGATGAGAAAAGCGATTGATATTGGATTTATTTTATTTTATTTTCGAGGCACTGTAGTTAACATGCAATTAACATTTGTATGCATTGGATTGTATTCCTTGTCCAATGTGTAGTTAAAGAACAGAGCATGCAAAAAACAGAGCACTAGAAAAGAAGGGAAAAACCACTACCTTACGGAGAGAATACTCGATCCATTTTTATTGAGTGAAAAACGGTTACAACAACTCCTTACAAATAGGATCTAATTAAATAAACTATAGTTTAACTAGCAGAGCCATCAATTCTCCATTATTTCAAGTCTTCCCCTTAATGGAGAATGGATTAACAACTACACCTAACATTTCCCTAAACAATTCAAATTTGACTTTTCCGAGAGGCTTTGTGAAAATGTCAGCAGTATTTTCACAAGTATTACAATATAAGAGATCTATTTCATTGGATTGCATCTTCTCTCTAACAAAATGATACTGAGCATCAACTTGCTTTGTCTTTACA
>LPNX010826091.1:0-51261 GCA_001517045.1 Pseudotsuga menziesii | reverse complement strand
TGTGCAATCATCAATAAATAGCAGAAAATAAAATGCACCTCCTAAGGATCTAGTTTGCATAGGCCCGCAAACATCAGTATGCACAAGATCTAACACATCTGTTTTGTTCTTATCAGGATTAGAAGGAAATTCATTTCTGTGCATCTTTCCTAATGCACATCCTTCACAAGAAATGTTCACATTTTTTAACATGGGAAGTCCTTCAACCATATTATGCTTCAATAATAACAATAAATCTGGATGATTGATGTGACCATACCTTTGATGCCAAAGACTCTCTGTTGGCATGATTGCAGAAGTTAATGCGTAATGCTCTTTACTAGTAACATCAAGCTTGTATAGGCCTCCTACTCTGACTCCCTTTGCAAGAGTTTTGTATTGGTCCAATAAGTCCTTCACTATGCAGTAGTTTTTGAAGAATTCAACCTTCAAATTCTGATCTGTAATAGTAGACACAGATATCAGATTTTTCTTTAACCCTGGCACATACACCACATTGCGGATGTGACGAACACTACCATTTGGCAATGTCATTGGAATATCTCCGTATCCCTTGATCTGATAAGCACGGTCATCACCAAGATATATGCTAGCACCATTCTGTGTTTCTTTATAGTTAGTATACCACTTCTTATTACAAGTCATATGCACTGATGCTCTGGAGTCAACAAACCAAGCATCAATATCATCAATTTCAGCAGATAAAGCAGCATTAGACACAAACAGTCTAAGATCCCTTGAGTCAAAGTTTGGTGTTTCAGAAATCTCATCAGCAATTTCATGCCTAGCCATAAACAGTTTTAGATCATGTGGTGAAGAGTCTTCAGCAAAATGACCTGAATGTTTTCTAGGTTGTCTATTCCTAGCCTCATCATTCTTTTTCTTATAACAGTCTTTAATGAGATGTCCAGATCGACCACAATAAAACAACTTTTTGACTCATTCCTGTTAGATGGCATACCTTGATTCGGTTTTTGAGGAGCTCTATTCTGTGATGACCTGCCTCCTCTGCCTCTTTCTCCTGATCTCCCTCTCGGAGATCTCTTATTTGACCACAATGCCAAACCTGAATCTTGAGGCTTAAAGTTCCCACGCCTCTCTTCTTCTTGCAGCAAAATACCTGTCAGCTCTTCAAAAGTAGGAGGTTTCTCCCTTGCTGCGAGACCTGTTATAAACATATGGTAGTCCTCTAGCATACCATTCAACGTAATTGTTACGAGATCAGTGCTGGAGACCTTTTCTCCTATGTCTCCTAGCTTATCTTTCACTTCTTTGAGATGACCCAAGAATGAACTAACAGACTCATTTGCATCCATCTTCATGCCTAGCAATTTAGTTTTTAAGAAAAGCAAACGGTTTGTATTGCTAGTTTCATACAGATCTTTAAGTGTTGTCCATGTTTCAGCAGAAGTTTTAGCTTCTCTGATATGTGGAATAATACTATCTTTAACAGACATTCGTAATAGTACCTCGGCTTTGTTCTCGCGCTTATCCCAGTCTTGAATTTGTGCTGCTGTTCCACCCGCAGCTGCTAGAGGTTTCGCTTCATCTCCATTGGTGATTGACCAGACACCATAGCCTTCCATCAAGGTCTGCATTTGAATTTCCAGTTTATGAAATTTGAGCCATCCAATTTGTTGGCCTCATTCAGATAGGTCTCTGCCAATGGATTTGACATCTCAGCAATGAAATCCCAGTGCAGGCTTCTTCTCAGCTTGGACGGGTCTTCTTCAAATCTGTGTACAGAAAAAAAATTTACCAAATCGCAGTCAAAAAATTACCTCCACGCTGGCTATGCTCAGCTCAGTTCTTGCAGGCAGCGATTTCACCAGATTCTGGATTTCTCTCCACGCTGGTAGCTGGTTTCTGGTAGCCAATCTACCAGCTACGATCTGCTGCTCTACTCTTCAGCGTGATCTCCACGCTTCACGGCTCTCCACACAGTTTATCAGCAACAGATAGCAGC
Organism: Pseudotsuga menziesii; assembly: GCA_001517045.1. Classification (NCBI taxonomy): domain Eukaryota; kingdom Viridiplantae; phylum Streptophyta; class Pinopsida; order Pinales; family Pinaceae; genus Pseudotsuga; species Pseudotsuga menziesii. The sequence goes on along the minus strand of LPNX010826091.1, from coordinate 49,295 downwards.
AACAGACTCCTACGCAGCGATTTCCTTGCAGCGATTTCCTCCTGATTCTCTATACCTTAGATTGCAGCGATTTCCAGGCTCAGATTGCCAGCGATCTCCACGATTTCCAGGCTCAGATTATTGCCAACGATCTCCAGGCTCAATGGCTCTGATACCAAGTTAAAGAACAGAGCATGCAAAAAACAGAGCACTAGAAAAGAAGGGAAAAACCACTACCTTACGGAGAGAATACTCGATCCGTTTTTATTGAGTGAAAAATGGTTACAACAACTCCTTACAAATAGGATCTAATTAAATAAACTATAGTTTAACTAGCAGAGCCATCAATTCTCCATTATTTCAAGTTGTGTAACATTGGATGATAAGATGAATTTATATTTAGTTGTTAGAAAGAAGACCCCTTTTCAAAACAACAGAGAAGAGGAAGAGGCTAAGAATAAGAGAGCTCGTGATGAGGCAACTCGTTTGTATGAAGAGTTTGTGAAATGTTTCAAAACATATGATGTGCCTGGTGGGAAAGCATTTGTTAGAGGGGAAATCATTGATCCCAATGAGAGCTTGAAAACTAGAAATGAAGGTGGATCATCTAAAGATGGGGTTGCTTCAGGTGGGCTTCACTCAATGAATCTCTAACATAGCACGTTCTTTCGTGGCATATGAAACAATACCTCTAATTTCAGTAAATCTTGGAAAATATCTCCCAAAATCGTTTTTTTAAACCCCCTCCCAATATGCCTTCCCAATTTAAAAAAACCTCTATTTTTACTATATATTGTATGTATCCATTTTTTCATTTAACATTTTTTATACCCCTTTATATTTCTACCTAGTATATTGACATGATACCCTTCTTATGACCCCATATGCATTCTACAATGCACCTTGCTTCTTTCGATGTATATTGTGGATGCACATTACTTCACCCACAATGCAATTACACAACCACATATCATTATGATTTGCGACATCTAATGGTCTAATGAAGACATGGGAGATCACTTCTTGTATGTCACGAGAGCCAATGCACATAGTGCAAAATTTAGATTCAATGTTGCAGGTCCCAATTGCTGACTAAGCCTCTTGTGGGATAGTTATATAAAACATGCGATGAAATTAACATTTGTGCAACAAATTTAGTAGTCCTTGTGTCTTCAACAATTTCACCAATAGATATATTTTTTTATTATTTCCAACACTCCTTGGTGAAAAATAATTCTTTTTCCTTATCTAAACTTCCAAAAGAATGATTTCCTCATAGTTTTAGTAGATATATCATCCATTTGTTTTGTTGTATAATAATACGCCAATTTGAATATTGTCTTCGTCATGCAACTACCTTAGATAGTGTATATGCACTTCAATATCCTTTCTCCATTTGTGAATAAATGTATCCTTCCCAAGTTATATAGCACCCTCATTGTCACATAATATAACAATGGGTTTTTTCTTTGTTAAACCAATCTCTAACAAAAATTACCTAGGCCAAAATTATTCACATGTTGCATTTATTATTCCTATAAAATAGACCTCAATTGAACAAAAAGCAATTGTATGTTTCCTCTTGCTACTCCAACTTATACTATTTAAACCAACATGGAACATAAACCCATAAGTGTACTTCATGACATAGATGCATCTATCACAATTTGAATTTGTGTATCTAACAAAGTCTAAATTATTATCAATGCACCAGGAAAATTCTAGTCCCTAATCCAATGTTGCCTTCAGGTATCTCAAGATTCTTTTAGATGATCTCTAGTGCATTTCTCCTAGATCCATCATGTATCTAATTATTGCTCCAACTTCGTAGCATATATCAAGTCTAGTAATAGACATAGATTAGGATACATAAAATGACTTTCCTATACATGGTTGCAAACATTTTCTTTGTGTTTCTTCTCTAATAATCTTTCCTCCAAAATCCATTCAATTGTGTCACAAGCAATAAAAAATTTCAAGCATATATAAGAAACAGAAAATAGAAATTACCTTTGTACAATTTAGACAGTATGTACATCACAACAACAACCTCTATGATGTTCCGCTTACTCTTCCCAAAATCATCTTTCTCTTATTTTTCGCCTTTCACATTAATATATGCTCCATACATTTTAGACATGAGATAATTATAGGCATACGTCTCCATTTCAACATTGGGACCATTCTTGATAGTAGCAAAATACTTATTGATGGATGCATCTGATATTGTATATTTAGAATATGGATAGGGTGTCGAAGTCTCTCCAATCTTTCAAAGACGCTTCTTCCATAGTTCACTTTCCTTGCAAGCTGATGAACCAAATTTACATCGGCTTAAAATTTTACAAAACTATAGTAGCAAAATAAAATAATAAAAAAATCGTTCAGAAAAACCACTGAAAACAAACCATACTGATTACTGTTGCAGGTAACTGCTTTGTATCTCCTATAAAAAATGCATGTGTTACGCCTGTAATTTGTAGTGCAATTGTAGATTCAACCTCTTTGAGTTGGGATGCCTCATCAATTATCAAACAGACAAATGGCGCTGCCAAGTTCATGCAGCTCTTCCTGAGAAGATGATACAGTTGAAAATACTACCTTAGCATGTGACAAACAAATTTCCAAAATATCTTGGTAGGGGGGTAATATTTCACAACATAATTCTTTTTTTAAGAAATATATACATTCACTTATCCTAGAGCAAAGGGCTTCTTTTAAGAGTTTATTATTGTTAATATCACTCTCTCTAAAATTCTTCGTGCACTTTGACGATTCTTTAGAGATTTCTCCCTGACCAAAAAAGCATTCTCTATGGGTTTTGTCCTTAAATACATTTTTTTTAATAAGATTTACAAACTCTCAACAACATCATTAGAGGCTCCAAGTCCTGTTTCTTTGAGATTGATCCTGGATAATCATTCAATAAAATTCCCGCACAATAAAAAAATTGAACCTAATATTTTTGACTTCTCTTGGACAAACTATAGAAAATTAACCGAATCCTTCGGTTGTGTTGTTTCTTGAGAACTTCATATTGTGAAAGTGTCGATTCCTGGAAATCAATAAAATCCATCACAGTCTTTCTCCATCTTGTCATTGGCAGACGATGCATTCGATAATCTAGGAAAATATCTCCCAGAGGACCTTCAACATACAAGCGATCCTCATTTCCAACTAGTACAAGGTCACTCGAGGTAAGAATACAGGGAAAGTCATTAATATTGGGGAACTGATATGATGGACTTCTAACTAAGTTCAAGAATCTCATTGCAATTTCTGATATTGCATCATTTGTTGGTGCACACACAAGTACTTTGTACCTTATATGTAGTAAAATAGAAAGAAGTGAAAACTAACATCAATGTCTTCCTTGTTCTAGGGGGCCTTGGATCAACTTTATACAAGGATGCTCTTTCTTTTTAACACGATTGAATGCAGTAACTGTAGCAAAAATATGAGAAACATTCAACTTGTAGGACTCGAAATGCTTGTATCTGAATATTTCTATATCATCTTTATTTCCTTCGACAAAGGATTCATTATAGTCCTGCAAAACCTACTTCGGTTAGACCTCGTTTCCTGGCTTGTCCATTTAAACAATTACATTACAGCTCACTCAAAACAATTGACCAAAAATAAGTCTTTAAAATCCAAAAAAGGCCTCAAACATTAGGAGTACATACTTTTGTATCGTAGTATACTTCCTTGGCAGGAACAACCAAATTTGTTGTTTCATCAGCCAAGTCAGTATGTAAAGCTCTCCAGATTCGTAAATTCATAGCCAGATTACCAAGATAAATTCCAAACCATCTATTTTGTGTATTTCTATTTTTGGATTAAACAAGATGCATATCTCGAACATATACTCTCACCTCCAACATACTGCCATTTTCATTTTCACCATTTGTATCTTTATATTAACGCTTCGTTCTATTTACTACAGCTATCATGTAGTTTTCCACATATTGAGGTACTCTTGATGAGAGTATAAGAATATCCTTTGGTTTGAGCATTAAATTTTTCTTTTCCTTTTTCTCTCCCATATCATACTCTCTGTCAACAAACATTTTGTATACCACCACTTCATCTTTCGATGGCTGTATTTTTTCTAGAAAGATCCCAGCTGCATATGGAGCTTCAGAGATGGATTCATGAGTATTGTGCAGTTCTTCCCTCGTTTCTTCAATGAGTGGTGAAATAAATGAGACCAGGCACTTTGCTATAGACTCAAACCTCTCTGGGATATGTTTAACCTGAAAGGACCATGAAAGAGCTTTGCATAAAAATTGTACCTTTGTATCATAAAATTTGCAAAACAAAATGTACTTCAAGCACTAGGATTGACTATATGCAACAACTTTAGAAAAGCTTCTGGAATATAAGGGAAACTATTATGTACAATTGAAGCCCACTCTATTAAACAAGCTTCATAAAGTTTGAGGAATATCATGGCCACTGTTCTACAAAATTAAAGTATCTCAATCTCCCAACAGCAACAAGAGGTAATCTAAGTCATAAAGAAAAAGCATCATCGCAAGACTCTGCAGATGACCAGATGACATTCTTAGACTCTACCTCTAAATTGACCTCTAGTTTGATAGTCCAACCAATGCTTTTGATACTACTCCATGATAGTCATCGAGAACGACTACACATAATTGCTTACATTGGATATCAATTAGATTGTATTCTTTAGTTGTTTTGGCATCCTATTTTTTAGTTGATGGTTTTCTACTTGATGACCAATTTTAGTCATTTGTAGGAAATAATATAATTTCTTTCTTTCAAACCCTTGTGGTAAAAGAAAAATGCTTAAGTGAGCATCGTATGACAAGACTGCATGTTTTCGAGTAATTAACCATCAAAATGAACAGAATGAGATGTGCAATCCAAACACCAAAGCAACATCTGTGAATGTTATAAATTGTCACCAATCCAAAGTCATTAGAGGAAAATTCAACTCAAAATGGGCATTTTAACCATAATTCAAATTCCATGTCATCATGTGTTAGCCAATGAAATTGCTTTAAATTTGAAATAAAGTATAGGTCTTAAACAAATTTTTAATATAAATTTGGAGATAGGTATCATAAAAAAACTATTTTTTTGTTCGTATTTTCGACATATCTCCCTCTGTTTTTACTCAAATTTCGATCGGGAGAGCTTCCTGGATGTGAAATTAAATTCCACATCCATTGAATACCCACTCGGCATACTTTTGATGGAACCCGCTACCCCAAAAACAAGAAATACCTGAAAAACATGATGATGACATCATCATCACTTTTTTTTAGTTATTTCTTGTTTTTTGGGTAGCGAGGTCCGTCAAAAGTATGTCGACTGGGTACTTGTTGGATGCGGAATTTAATTTCGCATCCAACGAGCTCTCTTGATTGAAATTTGAGTAAAATCTCAGGGAGATATGTTGAAAATACGAACAAAAAATGTAATTGTTTTCTTTTCTTCCTCCAAATTTAATAATTATTATTTTATTAGTTTTCTTAGGAGGCCCATTTTGAGTTGAAAAAATAAATTTAACGGTGTGATCACCTTGTTATACTCAATTTTTTTCATATCCAGTACTGTCTTTGGAAGGCCAAGATACCTCTGCTTGAGTAGGAGGAGAAGAGTCTTAGCCCCTTCTCCAAGGACCTCTCGTCTCTTACGATTGATTGTGGATCTCCAAGAGGATATGGATGGTTAGTTTCCCTTCTTGTGCAACTTGCGTTTGCATATAACTATAGAGCCTTCTACTCGATTATTCAAATCCATAATGTTGTGTTCGGATGATAAGTCCAAGGAAGACAGGAGGGATTATGGAGAAAATTGATCTGATGTTATATGGCAGTAAATTATGTCTCCAAGGCTAGCTCTTTCGTTCTCCCAAATTAAAATTAAACAGCGTAGATCCAGCTTTACCCGGCTCTATCATGCGGTGAGAGGGATCAAATATTTCGAGGTGCAAACCCTTTTTTGGAGTGCAATTGTTGAAGCAGGGTTTGCACCTCCAAATATTTGATCCCTCTCGACGAATGATAGAGCCGGGTAAAGCTGGATCTACGCTGGTTGCAGTTGTGGGCGATGGTCGTGGGGATGATGACCATCTCTAGAGTCGCAGTTCAGCGCCTGGAAATGCAATGTGGAAGTAATGTGATTGGACTGTCACAGAATTCCACTTGGAAAAAACACAATTTATCAGCAGAGAGATTTCTGGACATAATGGCGGCATTCAAATTATTGAAGAAGATTTCAGTGGAGTGGGTCGCTCGGTGGTCACCAAATTTGATGAAGATTCCTCTTTTCAATCTGCTACAAACCCTTCCTCGTCTTGAGCATCTGGACTTAACTGTGTATAGATATTAAGCCTAGTTTAATCTTTAATCTTTAAGCCGACATTGTGGTAGCTTCAAATATATATTTATTATGAGCCGACATTGTGGGAGATTTAAATATATATTTATCATGAGCCGACATTGTGCCGACATTGTGCCACGTTTCACTTCCATGTTGAGCACGGAATCACACTTCTACCTCATACCGGGTTGTAGAATGCGCCTCTCGACGCAAAAAGATTATAGGATTCTTCATAAAACATTTACATGGTCTATTCATTGTGACTCCATATATTATTGTAAGCAAAACTTTAATAGACATATAACTACCTTTAATAGGGATACCATGTAAACATTTGGGATCTCCACCTCTGATAAAACCCAAGCATTGATTTCCATCGCTTCCTTAAGTGTTTGCTTGAGAGAGTACCTCTGACTCAACAGGAATTTTCTTGTATTGTCTGAGACACTTCCATGAGGAATATTTGGAGTGGGAAGCCACCATTTATGTTCATGTCTCTGTTTATTGCCTCTCTCTTTGGATGAATTAGCCATAGATATATCTTCATACCAAATTCATTCTCCTTGAATTTTCCCAAAACTTCCTGCATGCCCCACATGGCCATCAGATAATGAACTTCCATATAATTTCTTCAACAGTTTGGAAGGAAATTGGGTTGTAAATCTTACAAGTAGAATTGCTTGCAATTTACGTAATGTTGTGATGTTCATTTGAAGGTCTGAGTGCTTACCATGGTTTGGTAACCAATATCAGGAAAACAACAATTTTCAAAGTCTTTACTAATCAGATTATGAATTTATCTAGCCATTATGTTGTCTAAAGACTCTAAACCATGTATCTTATACAAATAAAGCACTGATATTTCCCTAATACATAACACACTAGTAGTTAGGTAGACAAATTTGACAATCAATCTCAACTTTTGATGGTTTTCATGTGCAATGTGCATGGGCCTTCCTCCTCCTATACTCATACATCTTTGTAAATAAAGGAGTAAGCTTAGCCAAGTTATGAGACTGACTAGAAACCAGAGCTACTGTGGATGGATTCTAAGACAAGACAATCTCATAAAGCTTGAGCAAGTCCTTTGAGACATAGTAGATTATAGCTGCAAAAACATAAACAAGTATCCTTTCTTCAAACATTCTTTGGATTTGTGCTCGATAAATCGCACATAAACAAGATAAATTTTCTGAAGACTGTATTTTTAACATTGGCTTTTAACAAGTGCAAGACTCAAACAAATGAGACACTCGGATAGAGGAAATAGAAGCTATGGGGAGGAAAGTATGTAGAGTCATGCAAGGTCACAATATTATCATCTTTGACCTCTAAAACAAAACCTTCAATAAGAACTAATAAACATCAAACCATAAACCTCATGTTTATTAAATTGAGCACATAGATCTATGGACAAACACACAAATCACAAAATAGATCACACAATTTACTCAACAATTGAAGAATGAAATAGTGCAAAAATGGCTTGCAGCTGTGAATGCTTTCATTAATAAAAAATTAATCAGATAATAATTACAATGAAGTACAATGACTTTAATAGCCACATGAAATTCGAATCCACATGAGGAAATTCAAATTGATAGACTCTACTTGATTGTAGGTAACTAAGACCTTGTCTAAATCACTATCGAAGGACTCAATAGTTAACTGACCTTGTCTAAACCATAACCGGAGTTCATCGGAGCTCTAAAACACAACTCAAGTGTTACATTCAGTGTTGACTAAGGATAACTGACTGTGGTAGGTGAGAAATCCGCCCCTCATGAGTGGAATCAAGTAAACCTAGTGCGAAATGAATATAGAGGACTAGAACTGAATGTAACTGACTCCTAACTTAGCTTGACTAGTCATTAACTGAACTGAACTGAACTGACCTTGGTTGGTTTCGGCACTCCCAGTGGCTCCTAAATTGTAGGGATTGGTCTAGGAGGCTCCTAAACTGATCCAATTAAGTGAAATCAGTGGCAGTAAGCCTCAATTAGTGTTCCCCACACTTTAGTAACTGAAACATGTGCCCCAATTAGGCCAAGTGGACCCAATGGTGCTAATGACTATAAATAGACTGGATGGACTCCCGATTTAGACATGACTCCTGCTTTACACATATGACCAAATTCGGACAAGAGAGGATTAATAATCCTAACACCCCCCTTGAATGCTAACTTCGACAAACTGTGGGCCCTGGTAACTAAGACCATAGGTCACCCATTACATCAAGTAAAATAAAGTAGGTCACCCATTACATCAAGTAAAATAAAGTAACTGCTTAATACAAAGAGCTGGGGCAAAAACCACATGGGAAAAAAGCCCCCCCTCTATCTAAGCAGGTAGAATCAGGTCTCAAGTTTGAAAAACTTGAAAATATGTTGCTGCAATCTTCATCTCTATGAGGTAGCGAAGCATCATGCATGGTGTGTTGTGCACAGATATTCTAGGGCCTGGCATGTAGACTTCTCCTCCTTCTCCAAAAATGATGATGGAAGGAAGGAGGAATGTAACCTTTGTCTCTTGCTGAATGAAGATGTGTATGATCATATCCATTCTTCTGAATGTAGTGAGACTGAGCCCTTGCCATATAGCATCTTACAGGGAATCTATTGCATCTCTCTAAAGGAGGTAAGATTGCATGGCATAGCGCAAGGTCTTTCCTTTCTGAGTGTCAGGTGAGTTTCCAGTCATCTTCCTAGCTTCCAGTTTGGAAGTAGGGACTGAATCTAGATCTGAGTCACCCTGAATCTCAATCTCATAAACTGATAAAGATGGATCTGTAATACTAGTAGAAGCTGTAAAAGAAGTAGATGCAATGATTTTACCTTCCCTTGCAAGTGGCTGCTGAGAGTGCATTGGTTTTGAAGGAGGCATGAAATGTGAGAACTCATATGCTTTTGAATCATGATTTGTAGTACCCTTTGCTATGATGCTCCCAGTAGAGATATCTGTGATCTCCACTGAGTTAGGACCAAAGATCACTCACTTTGGAGATCTAGTATGGGTCATCTGATAAACAGATAACAGGTTTGAAGCTAGGGAGGGAGCAAATAGCACATCTTTGAACCTTCCATGTTCAAGCTTGACAAAGCCCTTCCCTTTTGTTTTGACTTCACTGTTATTGCCCATCTGAATACTAGGACCATCAAAGGACTGAAAAGAAGAGAATGATTCTCTAGATGCAGCCATATGGTTGGACGCTCCAGAATCAATGAGGAAGACATGTGCTAATGTGGAGCAAGCCTTCAGTGCATGGCCTTTCCTTTAGTATTCTTCATCTTCTTCTTCTTCAGAGTCATCCTTCCTTGCGCTAGCAGGTACATAAATGTTATGTTTCTTCAAAAGAAAAGCCATTTCATCAAGTTGTCTTCTCATACAGGAGCTTTCTAAATGAAAGCCCCTTCCACAGTAAGAGCAGAGGACCTTGCCTTTGCCATTCTTCTTGATTTTCTTCGAACTTGAAGGTTCTTTTGAATGCTCTTTCTTCACATGAGAATCATCCCTTTGCTTCCCTTTGTCATTCGCTACCTTATCTCATCTTGCAACTAGAGCTAGATCTTTGGAGGATCGAATGATCTCCATTTGGATCAATTTATCATTCTCAGAAATAAGAGATTGGATGAAGGCATTAAGAGTGGGCATCTTCCAATTTGGAGTAGTGAGCCTTACTGTTTGGAAGGTGGATATAAAGACTGAGTAGTCTGCATTGAGCTTTGTAAGAATGGCAAGGATGAGTTGATCTTCATCCTTCTCCACTTTGCATTGCTTCAACTAATATATCAGGTTCTTGAACTTTATGAAGAATTCATTCAGAGATTCGAAATTGGATGGATGGAGAGTTATCAGATCATTTTCTAGCTGATGGATCCTCATCTCATCTTGCTTATCAAATAAGGAGGCAAGATTGTCCCAAACCTCCTTGGGAGTCTTCAATACTTGGATGTGGAATCGAATATCTCTAGAGACTGACGAGAGCAAGTGTCCATGGGCTTCATCAAGCCTGTTCATGTACTTAGCTTTGTCTTTATATGAAGCTGGCTCTACCTCTGTTTCTTCTATGAGTCTGAAGAGCTGCTTGGTGCGGAGCATTACCACCATGTCTTCCTTCCACTGGTGATAGTTGAAGGGAGTGAGAGGCTCCACTGGATGAGCCATTTTGAATGTAGTAAGAAGGACTGAGCTGCTGTAGCGAATGCTGTGATAAGAGAGGGTTGCTTGTAGCGAATGTTGTAAGAAAATCCGATAACCTGTCACACAATCAAACATACAAAGTAAGGTCGACAATCTGCACTTTTGGAATTTCCTTCACACCCAGCATAGTTGATCAAGCAAGCTTGATCAACAATTTCCTAACTTGGGATATTAACTGGTAAATTCTCCGCTTCTTGTGCAGTACTGGAAGGAGCAATTTGCTAAAAAAAAATGATCCAAATGGAGATCTGAGGAGGAGAGGTGTCTTGTTCATCGAGGCTCTAATACCATATTAATTGAGCACATAGATCTGTGGACAAACACACAACTCACAAAATAGATCACACAATTTACTCAGCAATTGAAGAATGAAACAGTGCAAAAATGGCTTGCAGCTGTGACTGCTTTCATTAATAAAAAAGTAATAAGATAATAATTACAATGAAGTACAATGGATTTAATAGCCACATGAAATTCAAATCCACATGAGGAAATTCGAATTGATAGACTCTACTTGACTGTAGGTAACTAAGACCTTGTCTAAATCACTATCAGAGGACTCAATAGTTAATTGACCTTGTCTAAACCATAACCGAAGTTCATCGAAGCTCTAAAACACAACTCAAGTGTTATATTCAGTGTTGACTATGGCTAACTCACTCTGGTAGGTGAGAAATGTGCCCCTCATGAGTGCAGTCAAGTAAACCTAGCGCTAATTGAATGTAGAGGACTAGAACAGAATGTAATTGACTCCTAACTTAGCTTGACTAGTCATTAACTCAACTGAACTGACCTTGGTTGGTTTCGGCACTCCCAGTGGCTCCTAAATTGTAGGGATTGGTCTACGAGGCTCCTAACTGATGCAATTAAGTGCAATCAATGGCAGTAAGCCTCAATTAATGTTCCCCACACTTTAGTAACTGAAACATGTGCCCCAATTAGGTCAAGTGGACCCAATGGTGCTAATGGCTATAAATAGACTGGATGGACTCCCGATTTAGACACGACTCCTGATTTAGACATATGACCAAATTTGGACAAGGGAGGATTAATAATCCTAACAATGTTTAATCCTACCTACCATTTAGTTAATGCTCTATATTACAATGGTTGGAATGACACACAATAAACCTCCACCTCAATGTAAATCCCACTACTACCAACTGAATGGAACAACAAATGAAAATGATGATCTACCCCCCACCCTTACCCCAAATTGAAAAATAAGATTCCCTAGTAAATGGAACAAGTTTTTCTAAACTCATCAATAAAGAAACGATATAGAAGAAATAAGAAAACCTCATGGTCTCCAGAGTTGAGAAATGCCACGATGCCAACAAAAGTGTATAGAGAAACCAAGTCAACAATAACTCCCTCAACCTATAGAAGAAACCATTCAACAAAAGAATGATAAACAACAAACAACAAAACCTCCTACTTAAGCTCGCCCTACCACCAAGTTAATGCCCTACCTCATTGTGAATGCAATGACACACAAGAAACCTCCACATAGATCACATTGCTACAACTTAATTCCACAAATAATGCATGCAACATGCCACAAAAAATATAGATGATGATCACCCACCCGCTTGCGAGGCATATTTCATCCTCCCAATGCCCAAAACAAAATTCCAAAAAACCATATATGTCAACTTAATTCCATATATGCAAAAAATCACATAAACCGATTATCTAATCCTCGAATGTCAACTTTAGGCAGTGAAGCTAACAATGAGCATTTGTATGCTCCATTTTAGCCTACATCATGAACACTATATCCCGTACACAAACATAAATAGTAACTTAAAAAAATAAAGACTTCACCTGAGACCTCTATTTCTATAAAGTAACTTCCAACTAAGTGAGTTATTACAAAAGATATATCAAATGTTAGAAAGTATATTTTTTTTTCTTTTCTTCTTTTCCATTTTTCATTTTTACGCGTGGCCTCCTCAAAGTGCATGCTTACCCCAAAACCATTGTTTTTCCCTGCAAACAACATCAACCACAAAGGCACATAAAAATAAGCAATTTTTCATATTTTCCCCTAAAAATGTATTCTTTGGGTTATAGTTTGGTTAGTCTACCTAAAAAATGCAACTTTTCCTCTTTGTTTATGGTTTGCCAAGATCTCACAAGGTGCATGGTAGAGACAATATGTAGATTAGAAAATACTTTCCTTTTTGTTTCTAATTTTCCAAAACCACACTAGGTGCATGGAAACAAGGATACATATATTGGAAAGGAAGCACACCAAAAATATAAACAGAAAAAAACAAAATGACATATTAATACAAAATAAAGGAGAACATGAATCATCAAATCATTTTACCTCTAGAACATAATCATGACCATTAGATTATATAATTACAAAACTACACTAAAAAACAAGCACATTTTACATAAAGACATGTTACACGAAGTTAAAATTAACTAACTTTAAAGTGTCTAAAGATCTTAACAAATATCCTTGCAAGGTCAAGATCTCATGAGATCAATCTAGGTGGAAGTAGTTGACTAACTTTGTAGCCAATCTTTAAGGTACATAACTAAGTAGTGATTTGGCAACAAAATTAGAGATCTGATTATATTTGGCACATTGTCAACTCATTAACCTTTACCATGTTTGCATCATGATGGGGAGGAATCCCCTCACCACTATATGAGTTAATATATGCAAACTAGTAGAAAATAATTAAATAATTTTAAAAACAATATTCGAATCAATAACATGTATGTTAAATGTGTAAAATTATGCAACTAGACGAATAAAACATCATGATAATATTACCCCTCTCATCTAATGGCTCCTTTATAGTAATCAAGAGGTTCAAAAACTCCGATTGGTCTATGTAGAACTAACACATAGTTCTACATAGAAGCTCCAGCTGCCCCCTCTTGGGCAAGATATGAATGCACACGTGCATATGCAGAATGGTCAACACTCTAACAAGATAGCAGTCAAATGATAATTGAGACATGGAAAAATATTAAAGAATAAACAAAATAACCCTAAATATAAGGGTAATTCTATCTCTCATCAAGCACACTATGACATATATTGAAATCAATTCAAATTGTCACAATAGAATAACAAACCATTTGATCAATCAGAGTCACATAACAAGACTATCTACATAATGCATCATAAGGAAACTAATGCACTACCCATTAGTAGTATAGTGTGCTAGTGCAGTGATGATAGGGCACAATATCCTAACCTCCTTGAACCTGAAACAATGAAAGTGAAATTACCCCATATAACCTAGACCTCATTGGTGCAAATAATCTGCAAATTGGCATATCTTTAAATGTATCTTAGTTGGTCATATCCAGAAACAACTAGCAACACATCAAGAAAATGGGAAAATATTTGCCTCTCCTTGATAGGAAAGTGTTGAAATACATGTCCTCATTAGTCAGTTAGCACCTAAAATAGGTACCAACCCTACTTTCATGGTTGTCATGATACTCACAATGGATTAGATAGTACAATAACTCGGTGTTTCTCTTGAGATATTTAGCCTCTTCAAAATAAATTAAGGAATTCATGATCCCTCAAAAGAGGTGAGTATTAGTAGCAATGAGAAGAGGATATAGATCCCTCTCCCTCTCGCACAACTCCCGGACATACACGAAGTTATAAGTATCAACTTGTCGATACTATGGTCGTCCTTGATTCACATGCAAACATCATTAGTAAAATATGGTTTTAAAAGATGCAATATGTACTAAATTACCATTCATAATATTCTTTCAATGTTAAATTTTAAAATTGGTGCATTAAAAAGGGGTAAAACACTCCATTTCCCTTCTTTTGATTTTGTGCATTGCCTCTACTACAATTTTTTTACATTGCACCATATACATTTCTATACACTTCCACAACAACATCGGTGTGCTTGCATGAACAAACATGCTATAAAGTTGTGCTTTTTAAACCATGTTAGTGCATTGTGAAAGCAAGGCATGTACCCCACCAACCCAATGCAATGAGGATGTTTAGTAGCACCATAGATGGTGCATTAATTCATCACTAAACACTTTGATGTGTGTAATAAATTGAATGATATAATTTGAATGAACATACTGATGTGGCTAGTCACTGACTTTAATCTACTTGAAATGAACCATAAGATTTTTTCATGGTGCTACTAGTCCAATTCATCCCAATGCATATCATAGACACATATAACTGCCTAGTAAGTGCACCAATGTTATAGGTAGAACCAACAATGGTGCATTGAGTCATCCACACATGCATTGGCTTCACAAGGCATATAACATTTCATGGTGTAGTACATGGATATGCTTCCTTAATAATGGTGCTCTATAACATTAATAGTGCATAGACTAATGCAATAAATATGTGCACTAACCATTTTCAAATAATTAGTGTGCTTAGAATGGTAATCATGCACTACAAGCGGTGCATTTTGTAAATGCACCATCAAGTAGTTTGTGAAAAATAGGAGAATGCACTAACAACTTTTTTCTTCTTCAAAAAATGTAAAATAAAGAGAAAAACTAAAACCATGAAAATGTAAATTAAGATGTAGCAAATAAATTAGCGAGTCTCAACTCCCCTAAAGGCATGGATCTCTCAAAAATCAAGAAAGTAAATCCATATATGCATGCTTGTCTCAAAACTCACAAACTAAATTCAAGGGGGATTTGGGATATCTAGAATGAAACTGAATTTATTGTGGATGAAAATTGGCAATGAAATCCAACAACTTAGAAGCATAAGCCAATATGGAACTCACTTAGAGACAAAAAGAACTAATGCTTGTAGGTGTTGGAATCCCTTGATAATATTTTTTATTTATTTATTTAACCTCGTTTATGGATTTCCTTTTTGAATATAATGACAAGTAGGATTTTCAACTGATTATAAAAGAATGTCTAAGGTTTGAGGCCAAATTCCCCTCAATCCCCAGACCTTGTTTTTGAGAATAATCCTTCCTATATCCTAGTATGCCAATGGAGACAAATTCCTTCCTTCTACCTCTAGGTTTATTTCCTCCATATATTGGTCCGAGCTACTCACTAAAGAAGAGTTATCTAACCATTGAAACTTTCTTTCTACTTGTGCTTGACCCTTAAGTAAATCATAGAATGCCTTAGGTATCCTGGGTTCTTCCCTTTGTTTTATAGCATCTGAATCTGAGACCAAAGGAAGGCCCAATGTAGGGAAATTTTTCAACCTCTAAAGAATGCCTAGGGTATGAGGCCAAATTACCCCCTCCTCCCCCAACTCTTCTTTCTAAGAAGTGTTATTCCCAAGTCTTAGTTTGTATATTGGAGAAAACCTCCTCCCTTCCACTGTGGACTCAAATAAAAAGCTTGGTTTCCAAATCCTGGTTGAGATGTTAATAACCAGACAAACACATCTGTCCTAAAAAATGTCATGAAAAAATTAGTTATCTATGATTCCTTCAATCAACAGTACATATGTACTCCGAAGTTAATGAATTTAACATTATTTCCACATTATTTCTAACAGAAAAACATGCATACCAATTGATTTACCGTGGATGTTGTATGTTGATAGCATGTAACAGATATAAGATGTAATTTAGAAAGAAATAACAAACATTTTCATTGAGAGGCCTGCAAAAGTTTTGAAATTACCTTTGTTATAACTCCTGCTAGAATGAGATCATGTATGCTTTAATTCTCTTGCAAGGAAAGTGCCGCATGGACTTCCTGCAAAAACATGAAAAAGAGAGAATTAATGACATTGCTTGTAGATTTTTTGGCAGAACGAAACATGTCATCAAGCGAATGCTTGTTAAAACAAACCTGAGTACTTGTTGGCAGTTGAGGCAAAGTAAAGTGGAATTGAGGACGATCCATTTTGTAGGCCTGATGATCATCAATCCTGGCTGATATTTACTACTATCGATATTTACTATTGTTGTTATTTATATGTGCATATGTTGTTTACTACTGCTGATATTTACTACTGACGTTATTGCTGATAACAATATGTATAAAAATTTAAAACTCAATACAATAAAAAACATGGAAAATTTCAGATTTGTATCCAGATGATGCTTCCTCATGCAAAATGAATACAACCATTAGACAGAACAATGGCACTAGCAGTAAAATTCCATGCTGGAAAACACAAATTACATCTATGTACACATTTTTAAGTTGAAATCTTTCTGCTTTAGGGAATTATCTAAAACACAAAACACCTAAT
This sequence comes from Pseudotsuga menziesii, assembly GCA_001517045.1. NCBI lineage: Eukaryota > Viridiplantae > Streptophyta > Pinopsida > Pinales > Pinaceae > Pseudotsuga > Pseudotsuga menziesii. Next base: position 32,545 of record LPNX010826091.1, on the reverse strand, counting down.
CTCTAAGTTACACTTAAGGTGCACGTTTCCATGAAAATTAACACCCCAATTGCAAGGAGTCAAAGGTACTAGCTAAGTGCAACTATGTAAATAAGGTAGCTATCACCTACTTCCCTTCTCTTTAAGTCACTTGAACCATTAAAGAAGGGTTCCCTAAGGTAACTAAGTCAAAATGTGACAATGATATGTTGTTTCATGAAGAAAAATACATACAAATAATTTAGAAAACACATTTCAAGAAATACACATTAAGTAATATTCCATTTAAGTGTTGAAGTAGCAAAAGAAAGTATATGAAAACTCTAACATGGGCATGGGCACCAAAATTTGACAAACAAAAACTTGTTTCATCCTTTTAAAAGTAATATTAAATATAATTGTTGAACTAGCCAAAAGTTCAAGAACCCTCAAGAACCATGCTTCAAAAAAGCATAAATAAATATTTAAAGATCGATAACTTCACATTGAGTTAGGGCCCAACCATTCAACATCCGAACCATTCATTGCACCTGAAGATAAGACAAATTAAAACGAGTATAAAATGAGTATGAAATTGATACAAACAAATCATCGATAATACAAAAAAAAATACTTTATAAATAAGCTATAGGATAGTAGTACAAAAGATAAGAGAAAGTATAATGTTTTGAAGACTTCACCCCTATTTAAATTTTTAATGAAATCCTCATAAATTTTGTGGTCGCTTTCTTCTAACTTGTATGTGTCATTCTTGATATTGTATGATAGGTTTGTCGTTTCTATAACATATTCAAATTGTATGAATAGATGATCCGTCGAATCATACTTGTATATGTGTTTCCCCTTTATTCTATTGTACCAACAACATTGAAGCTCAACACCTTCAGGCCTATCCAAAATATCAATGTCATTATGGTAATTACATACTTTATTACCATCCTTCTTTCTTATTCTTGGAACTCTTCCAATGTACCAAGTCCCGCAATAATTGTCGTGCTTTGTACTTTGATATACACATTTTCTTGCAGTACGTTCAACTACAGCTATAGACTCGCTCTCAAACAACATCGCAGAATCTGATCCAATTCCAAAACCAATTGCAACACCCATTTTGGGGGTCCTCTCATCTCACCTGAAGTATACTCCATTCCTCACTTTAGTCAATCTATCTTTTGATAATGTCGGATTTCCATTCAATTGACTAACCAAAAAAGATTTGTACATGTTTTTGTCATCGAACTCCACCATTGGTTTGGTAGTTATGTTTACATTTTCATCAACGAAATCTAAAATTACATTCAACTCGTGCCTCCACTCACTTTCCATCGTTTGCAATTCACTATCATTGAGTACCATAAAAGACGAAGATTGAAATATGGATGTGAAATGACCAGGTAGATAACTATCAACTACTTCATCCACAGCTTCGAATGTTGGAACATTATGATACTCTATCCATGGTTTAAACCACCAAGAATCTCCTGTGTCTTTTTGGTTGCATGCTAAGATCTAGTAAAATTCTCTGTGCATCCTCCAATTCTATCTTGAGAGCTTTTATAATTTTATTATCTATGGACATTGAATCATATTGTGACAATACATCACCTTCCTCTACTATTTGTTGATGCAACTTATTCCAGAAACTCATTTGTTTCGTATGAGATTTATTGAAACGAATCCGTTGGGGATTCGATTCATCTTCAACAACTCTATTATGGGTTCCAATAGCATGAAGTGAGTCAGTGAAATCATATGTCCTCTCTACTCCAGCCATGCCATTGACTTTGCTAAAGAAGTCCTCAAATACATCTAACCCAGTCAGGTGCAATGCAGATGGAAAGTTAGAATATTGATCACGAAATAATCTCATCAACAAAACTTCAAAGTGGCAAGAAATTTTCACATCTTGATATGTCTCTCTGCTAATGAAATTAATGTTGACATTAGTATTTGCTTATTCTCTAACCCAACATAGCCATAACGTGAAGAAATGATGGACTCTTAAATAATTTCACACTCTTTCCCAAAGAGTCAAACTGGGAGACAAAAAAAATATCAATATAGTGAACAATGATTGCTAGATAGGTCTCTGTACCCAATGTCCTCTCTGTTTTGCCACCTGTACTTCTCATCTCCTTCAAGCACCTCTGGACATGCCATAAAGCAATGCGTTGTGCTGAACACCAGTTTTGGTGATCAATCCTTTCTATATCCTCAATTTTAAGTGTGTAATCATCCACTTTAAAAGTGTTATAAACCATTGTTACATGGTTAAAACTAATCAACTCTTCTCCAACAATCAAATCTCCTCGACCACTAAACAAAGGATTCACTAGCTTTTTATCATTGTGGATGTAATCCTGGTCATGAAGTCTTGTTGCTTTAAAGCCATCATACAACCTAGTTAGCATCCACCCTTCCCAGGGAATTTGATATCCCATGCCTGTCATTGAGTACTAATCCTTCAACATGAACATTATTCTCCTACTATCCCCATCTGAGGAATGACTAATAAGAGGTCCTAAAAAATGTTCCTCCTGTTTCTTCCATAGGTCTTTTATTTTTTCCCATTGTCAATGGACAAATTTTGCATCAAACCTATTGCACGTTGGATGAACAACCATAACCAAATGAGGAAGCTTTTCATGTAAAGGGTTTGCAATAATAACATGTGCATAATGGCCAATCACACAATTCTTGAAGGCATCTGGAATAATCTCATAGCCTGCAGCGCCCTCACCAACTATCACCAAAAAATGTGATTGGAACTTATGTTCTTCTTTCTTACCACAAAAACCCGCCAATGTATCACTTTTTGCTACCCACCTGACATATTTTTTCACAATAGTTTCATCTTCAGCAAGGCATACATGAATTGGGCCCTCTATACCATGTTTGACTTTATAGGAAGCATAGACTTTTCTGATTGCCTCAAAAATGTACTCTTGCTACGCTGTGATATACGTCAATGATTTTCTAACTTGCCTTAAAGTCGTAGATATCGAAGGGCCATCCAAATTCAAGCTAATAAAACTATTTAATATTGGACCTCCCCACAACTTAATCATCTCATAAATGGATTTAGTGGATGCACTATACCTTCCCCTTGACTTTAACCAAACTAGGTTGTGAAATATATCTTGAACAAATTCCCAACCCGGTATCTTTACCTTGTAATTTTCCTTTCTTATGAGCCTCCCACACATCCTTGCAAAACATGAACACATCCTTTCTTCCTGTAGATTCGAACAACTTTTCCCTTAGAGACCTCATTCTAATAGACAGTGTAGAAACCTTTGTCCTCTCCCACCAAAGAGATTGCATTATTAACCTGTGTGTAGCATTTGCGTCTCAGCTTGCAACAATTTTGAGTTCGGTTTGAGTCAAATGGTCCAACCATCTCCCTTTCCCTATATTGCCCCCATGTATTTTAATGTTGCTCCTTCATTCGCAATATAAACGCATTCGAAAGTCAACACAATTAGGTATCAACTTACAAAAATTGCATGTCAATGAATCAAAAGGTATTCATGTTTCAGAAACCCTCTTGTAATGAATATGTCTGTAGGTATCATTAATACGAAATTCAGTAACATAATAACATAGTGTTTTCTTGGTATGTTTCTCTATGGCCCACATTTTTCCACCATGTTGGTCATCCATTAGAACTTTTGTGTCCAATCTCTCCCCTCTTCTATCAATATAGGGATCCCAATACCCCCAACATAATAATATCGAGGGATGCATCTGTCCTAGAATAAGATGAAAAAGCACATTGGTTAATGATCTACTAAATGCTACTAACAAGTAATAACAAATAAATTAATGTGCATATTCAAATTCAAATTAAATTAAAACTCGGGTAATTAACACACCTGAATTAGAATCCTGTGAACTTGTAGAAACCCCATGTAATGGTGATGGTAGTGATGGGATCAAGAACTTAGTCAAACTTTGTTGGAACTTGGCCTTTCTTTGTGCCCTAGTCATCAAACGAAAATTGATAAGAAACCTATATTTACACCATACCATAGCCCTAACCCGAATACTAGCTCTAGCCCTAACATTTTTAATTCCACAAACCCTCATCCTTTCTCATCATGAAACTTCCCTAACCCCAACCCTCACCTTAATTTGTCCCATCTTCCATGATGTGCCAATATCACCAAACCTAAACACATGATGTTGTTGAAAGTCAATTCTTACAACAATAAGTCCAATCCAAAACATTATTTTATGATGAGAAAACTACTCATTTTGTCACAACCCCTTCCTCCCCTGAACTTTATTCTCCTCTTGAATTACTAGTAACAAAGCTAGCCATAGTTGTTCTCAAAGAGGGGATAAACAACATTAATACTATATTGTTGGCCCTAAAGTCACCTTTCCTTGTATAAAGGGTACTACTTAAAAGCTTGGCAAAATATTAAGAAAAAAAGATATAAATGTTTATTTTTCTCCTCCTAACTCCTTGAGAGATATGTTGGATATTGTTAAAGACTCCATTGGTCTTGTGCATAAAAAAGGTGTTTACTCTATTCCTTGTTCTTGGGGTATGTCTTACATTGGAGAAACTGGATGCTCGTTTCAAGATAGGTTAAGAGAGCACTGCACAAATATTAATCATAATTGCTACAAAGATCGTCTCTTGCAAAACACTCATCGAAAAAATTTGCACGATATTTTCATTGAGGACACAAAATTTGTTGCAAAATTTGACTAATTTTTTAAATGACAAGGGAAGCAATCTAAATTGAAAAACTAGGCAAGTCCTTAAACAAAGATGATGGATGGAAATTAATAAACATTTGAAAACCCATCATATGTTTAATAAAACCTTAATTGTCCCTCCTTTCACTGGTGCTTTTATGTTTTTTACCCCTTATCCCTTAATCTATGATGTTTGTTTGATTCCAAGGTGACCTATTAATTCTTGGGCTAGTTGGGAAGTAAATAAGAATACATATTGTTATTCATATCAAAAGGTTCATTCTCTCTTTCTTTACCTCCTCAAATATTGTTTGTTGGTTGCTCCCTAAAGATGGGCCTTGCATCAAAGGCCAAAAACATTGGACTCGCAACAAAAATAATGCAGGTTTTCTAAATTTCTTTTTCAAACACAAGATATAGAGAAGCATGCCACTAGTTCTAACTTCTAACCATAGCTTCAAAAAACATATCATGATGAAACAATGCCTTCACAACAAATCTTCGTGAAGCATACACTTGAACATAAGCAATTTATCAGTGTGTGGAAGGGAAGGGCATGCTTCCAAACCCTAATTTCAATCCTCTGGGAACTAAGTAAATATCCAGGCCATTTTACGTGACCCTTTAACAAACGTGTAACCAACAAGAATAGAAATAATATTCCCATAATTTACATGAGGGAATGGTAAACTTAGTAGGAATACTCATGCTTCGATTTCATATATTAACCCTTCAATAATACATAGAAAAAATAATATAACATGCAAAATATATTTATCAATCCATTTCAAAAGATTTCCACCCAACAACTATTCAAACTATGCACCGAAATTTTTTAAGGGGGGGCTGAAAGAGGAGACCAGTCTTCATTGTTGGTGAGTAACAGATGGAGGTTGGTGAGTCGTTTGAGACTAGTTATTTTACCCTAGAATTGGAAAGGTTAAGGATCCAAACAGACGCCGAGGTCTATGCGGCTGACATGGTGGAGAATGAGCAAGAGTATGGAACATACCGTGTTTCCAAGAGAGTTTTCAACAAAGTATGGAACATGCTAGTAGATTGAAAATATTGGCAAAGGGTATGGAACATGCCGTGTTGCCAACATCGTTTTCTTCAACAACTAAAATTGGGGCATCTCATTAACATGGAAAATTGATACACGCACCCATCTGCATGGATTCATGTGGAACAATTCTTGATTATTATTTTGCAATTTATGGAGGGCAAATAAGTGCAAATCTCATACAAGCAAAGCATTATAACTTACGCATGGATTAAGTGCAAATCTCATCCACGTCTTTAATTAAAACTGAGACAAATTACCATATCTTTAATAAAGGTGATTGCTTACAATTTCTCAGAAAACAAAACAAAGTCTATTTTGAATTAAATATAAACTGCATATGTAATACAAACTCCAGAGAAAATTTGTTTAAATGGTTTACAGCCAAAGAAATATCCCTATAAAAATAGACTGTCAAAATTGGTATGCAAGTTGATCTGTTGTACAACCTGATAACAAAATTGATATGCAAGTGGTTCTGTTGTACAACCCGTAAGACAGAACTCAAACACAGTGGAAGGCCATAAATTATTGTCTCATGCAAGAGAACCATCCAGGTTCTGGAATATATTAAGCAACGTGTGTGAGGGCGGTAGAAGATTCACTGCAAAAAACAATTCAAGATATTATAGTAGCCAATATAAAGCTTAGATACACAGAAACCCTCTATACAGAACCATGAAACTATCAAAAACCAAATTATCATTATTTTGTATGAAAGATTAGCTACTTTCTTAAGATCCTTTAGAACAAGACATTAAAATATCATTTAATGAAAAGTATGCTAACAAAAGATCACTAATATATAAATAGACTATCTGAAATCCTCAGTTTCTTATTACATCTAAGTGTAAAGGGAAACTTAGCCTCCAATTATAGGTGCAAAAGGTCATATGCAACAAAAGAGGTCATGCAACAAGGCATCAATCAAGTACCTAGTAACCTACAACCACAAATTTGTGCAACAAAGGGAAGCCTAGCCTTTGATTGTAGGTGCAAGAGGTCTTATGAAACAAAAGGATTTAATAAATACCTACAACCACAAATCTATGCAGTAAAATAGAGTGGTTGAAAACATAAGAAGTTGGCTAAGAGAAGGGACAATCATTCCATCCTAGAGCTTACAAAGAATCCCTTTCACACATATGCATTGGTTAACTTTGGGAGAAGGGCTTGGGAAGACTTATCTCCATGTGTAATGAATATATTGATTCAGTGGAGTTTAAATTCTATTGCTCAATACCTGTCCTTAACCATTTTAACAGTGGAAAATAAAGGAGCCACTGGGACTACAACAAGGATCTTAAGCTTTTATAATTGTGTACTTTTAAGGGCCTAATGAAATATAACTAGAACAAAGGAAAGTCAAAACCCCAATTCTCTTTCTTTCCTTCCTAGTTCACCTGTGGTGGTGGTTGTCATTATCAACATTTTTTCTGTATATTACAAACCTGTTATTTTTGCCTCTCGGATGTCTAAGGATTAATATTTTTTCTATGGCCGTTGCACCATTTTATGTGTTTCTAAAATTTGAATGATATTTTAATATCAAGATTTTCAATATTTCTTTTTTTGTATATTATAGACCTTTTACTTTTGCCTCTAGGATTTCTAAGGATTAATATTTTTTCTGTGGTTGTTGCACCAATTTCCGTGTTTCTAAAATTTGAATGATATTTTAATATCATGATTTTCAATATTTCGTAAATTGCAGAACCAACAAATAAGGAAAGAACATGAATTTTTTTTCAATATTATCTACCAAATTAGTCAATGGGATAAAAAGTAGATCATATGAAATCTAACAAAGAGAGAACAGTGCTCAAGCTCCCCCAAGATTTCAAAAATGAAATTCCAACCAGGCATGAGACAATCAGAAGCAGGAGCGAGGGGAGGCAGGTGCGGAAGGGGTCATCCTTGACCCTACAGGACAAACAGTTGAGACTTTTTCTTGGGGGTTTGGGACATAATACCAACAATGAGGCCGAATGGTTGACGCTTCTTCAAGGCTTGGAAATGGTAGAATGGAGAACCACCCCAAGCCTTCTTGTCTTTGAGGAGTCACGCCATGTTATCCTGAAGATGCAGTCAAGTTATTCAGTTGGCTCTATAAACTGCAGGAAGTACTACAATAGGTTCTCTCATTTACCCCTCCCCTCCAGCACCTCCTTCTACCACATTCTAAGAGTGAATAATGCTATTGCTGAAAATTTAGCCAACAAAGGCGCATCTCTTCCCCAAGGCTCCATATCTTTCAATAGTTTTGATGTTGCTTATAAATTCATCCCCTAATATCTTTCTAAGCCATATCCCCCTTCCCTCATTTGGCCTCACCTCGTTGGCGCTCACCTGTCCCATCATGTTGGCCCTTATGCCCTTCCTTGGCAGGCCGCGCAGCCACCTACTGGATGTGTGGCTTCCCGCTCCCTCATTGCTTATCTACCTGCCCTCCCTCATAACTCTTGTCCTATCCTTCTTTCAATGCCCCTCCTTCTCTACCTCCTTTGCCACCCCCTCCACACGAGCTATGGGAACCCGTTGGGATTTGAATACCCTCCTCCCTCCTTTGCATATGTTGTTCTCCTTTGTTGGTGCAGAGCTCCCCCGTCCTGATGCTGCAAGCCCATCTCCTCTATCAAATTTCCCTCAGTTTTCAGCCGGCCTGTTATCTCTCACGGCCTCCCCTCTATCACTGTGTTTACTTCTGGAGCCTTCGGGCGTTTTAGCGGAGCTCGTTGGCTCTTTCTCCACCTTGTCAGCGAGTTCTGAGGCTATAATTCTAGTGGTAGTGGCCTTCTCCTGGTTTTTTCTCGAAGATTTATTTGACAGGCCTCGTGCCTCCCCCATTGTGGTGATTCTAAAAGACCCCCTTGGTAACATCTCCTCTCAATTCGTTGGCATGGAGCACATAGGCTTGGGCATGGGTCAGCGCAGTGTAAAGGAAGGTCTCGACGACCTGAGAAAAACATTAGAAGGATTGCAGACTTTGTAGCAGTGGGAATTACGGACAATAGGGAGATGGCATCCGATGTCAAGAAACTGGTTGCAAATGTGCGCCACGTTTCTTACCAAACCAGCTGCCATGATTGTCGCATTGACAACCACAACAGGGATCTTGGAAATTTGATGGGCACAGTAGACCGCATTTAGGAAGACCTTCAGAAACTAGTGCAAATGAATCAGTGTATCCATTGTCAAGACAATTAGGGAGAAGCTTCTCAGAAAATGGACGAATTTTCTGTCACCCAGCCTATGGGGTTCCGAAGCAAACCCAAATGAACTCCTCCCTCTAGTAAATGTTTTTTTGTGCAGTCTTAAATCAACAGTTTGTTCGAATCTATACTACTTATATTTTAATCCATAGTAGGAAGTACCATATCAGCAATAGAGAGCTCTCTTTTCGGCTCGCCATAGTTGCAAATACTCTTTTCCAATTTTCTTCTTTTAGTTGCTTCAACTTTGTACTGAATGGTTGTACACAACCCTTTTAATATATACTACTTTCCAGTTTCTATTAAAAAAAAAATCAAAAGCAGGAGTGGAACCTTTTCTAACATCCAAGATTAGGATTCACGACTGGACTTTAAAATGAGCAAATATAGGGGTATTTTCTCACCCAATAATGGAAAGAGAAGTTATCAGGTAAATCTTCAATGTTCTCCACCTATCAGATAAAAGACGCCCCCATTGGATGGCATCTCTAATATACAAGGTAGAGATATTTTGGTTTCCATGTATGAAAAAAGGTATAAAGTCAATCCTCTCTCCTAAACAAGAAAAAAAGTATGTTAAATCTCACAATCTATAGATTAAAATTAAATAACCATGTCAGCTTTAATTCAACATAGCATTACTATCACGAGAGTTATTTGATTTTTAAACCATGTCTCTATTCATATTTTCTCGATTCTTTCTATCGAATACCCAACCTTCATCAACTAAAGAATAACTCTCATGAATATTGAGACATTGAATTAAAGCCAACATAATTTAGTTGAGTGTTTTAATATATATATTTATTGAGAATGAAAATTGGTTATTAACATAAGTACATTCTCTTGACGATGATCACAACATCGGTATTGAAACATCAAACTCAATATTCCATATGCAGTTTTCCTCTCTTTGAATAATATCTTGTTGTATAAACATGAGCTTATTACCTTTCATCTCGTAATAACTGCTTAACCACAACATCAGTCCCCGAAATAAATAATCAAATTTGGATGTAAAGGGTTTTCAAACCTACCTTCCATGTCACAATCTATTGAACAATATCTATATTTCTTCTCATAATTGCTAATAAACCACAATAACAACCCCCAAAATTAAATAAAAAACCAATCTGCTTGCAAAGAGGGCTTGAAGCCCTAGAATTGTGAAGTTCGACAAGCTAAAGAAACCACTACTATGAATGCCATTTCTTTCTCATAGGAACAAACCAATGAGATTTCCTTCTAACCAATTATTGCAAACCTTATATTCTCTCTCCTAGCTTCCCAACTTTGAAAATTAAGTAGTTAATATGATTGGATATGCTTCAGATTTAACTATAAATGAATGGATATACATCAAATTTTATTGTCTAGATAAAGCATTCTAAATATTCCTTGAACTACAAAAATGGAAAACAAAAGGAAATTAAGTACATTTGTGTCACCAAAAACAGTGTCCTGGAGTGAAAAAAACAGTGAATATGGAAACAAATACATACAAATACATGCAGTTCACATGGCATATTCAAACTAAAATAAAGTACCAAGAGGACAAAATTAGTTTTAAAAGAGATAAATGAAACGATAAGAATTGCTAACTACAATAGAAACAACCATTACCAAAGAGACATACTGATCTCAAGTGTGACAACAAGTTTGTAATGATTGTAATATGCCAAGCCTGATTGTCAAATACATGGCAATGACAAGGAAATAGCAGTGGAGACTCTCATACCATCCAACATATGATCCAATCATATAGAAATGGATAAACTAGTACATCACCTACATAGGATATCTAATGAATTATAGAGATCTGACATGAAAGGCAGTACCTCAAGAATCTGGGAGTCTATGGAATCAACTTCTAATTGTTGTATTTAATTAGTAGGAGAAAGTAAACAGATATTAGGTGTTTCCACCTATCAAATGAACAAATCCTATGTAGTTGAACAGGGAATCCTCTCTATTAAGAAAGAAGAAATGTTTCTTTGATCTAACAATAAACTGGGCAACCAAAAGTTATATACACAAATTTATATCTCTGGTCTTACAATCCACTAGACAATTAAAATAAATTGTTCCACAATTACTATTACGAGGTATACAATTTGAAAACACCCTATGGCATAGGGATGGGACAATCTATCCCAACACTAACCTGGTATGAACAACCATGAAATTCCTATGAGAAACATCTAATAATATAACCAATATCAGTAAGGTAACCCTGTGATCAGGCCTCCAGACATGTGAAAAATCTAAACTCTAAAATTAAAAAGCCAAGTTAGATCCAAGTAGTTTGAATGATGACTCTATTCAAGTGATGTAAATGTACACTATTGAAAATTGAGAGGAATGGTAATTGAAAATTGAAATGGCGAGAATCTGCAGAGATACCAATAGGAAGAAAGAAAGGATAGTTCAGAGATACCAGTGAAATTACCCTGTAAGAATTTAGATAACACTACGTTGTATAAAATGTATTCTAGTAAATTGGGCTTTGTTGTCCTTTGCAAAGAAAGAAAAGAGACATTGCTAGCTGGAAAACCTGAACCAGCTTACCTCTTTGCGGATTTTACCCATATAGATTTGGACCTCGATATATGGGTCTTTTTACAAGGTTTAGCCTTTAAGTGATGGGTTTTTTTAACAGAACGAACTCTATTCGCTAAAAATTGAAGCAGTTGCACAATGTAACAACTATTGATCAAATTTGCTACTACTAAACCCTACATTTTTACCCTTCAATCACTACCTTGTTGTGGTCCCATCCTCCTAAAAACCTTGAGGGGCATCCACCTGTATCCAAGAAGAGGATTTAATTCAGTATGTCGTGACTGCACAGTGCTTCTTCCGTCAGACTGCAAAACCATGTAAAAACCTCATTCTTCCCCAGTGTTGCTTCTCCATTCTTTGTAATAAAATAAACTTCAAGATATTGGCATTTTTATATATTAAACAAAATAAACCCCTAGGCCCTAAATATGACCCCTAATATAATGTTTTGGTTTTTTATAATAATTAAACCCCCAATAAGAACGGACATGATAGAGTATTGGTCCATCAGCGACGCCCAATACTCAATTGCGTCTGTTTATATTAGGGGTTTAATTATTATAAAAAAACAAAACATTATATTAGGGGTCATATTTATGGTATAGGGGTTTATTTTATTTAATATATAAATAGGTCAAAATCTAAGGGTTTATTTTACTACAATGAATGGAGAAGCAGCGTTGAGGGAGCATGGGGTTTTCACCTGGTTTTGCAACATAACGAGAGAAGCATTGCGCACTGCGCAATCATGACATACCAAATTAAACCCTCTTCTCGGATACAGACGGATGCCCCCCAAGGTTTTTAGAAGGATAGGACCATAGCAGTGGAGTAATCAAAGCATAAGAATGTAGGTTTCAGTAGCATAAAATTTGATCAATATTTGCTACACCGTGCAGTTGCTTCAATTTTTAGCGAACATAGTTCCTTCTGTTAAAAAACCTCGTCACTTGAAAGATAAACCTTATAAAAAGACCCATATATACAGGTGCAAATCCATAAAGGGAAAATCCGCAAAGAGGTAAGCCGGTTCAGGTTTCCAGCTAGCAAGGTCTCTTTTCTTTCTTTGCAAAGGACAATAAAGCCCAAATTACTAGAGTACATTTTATACACTGTAGTCCGATCTAAATTCTTAAGGGAAAAAGCCAGTAACAACGAAGGAAGATTCAACAAATTCATTTCACGATCCAGATTCAATCACAGGGGAGCATGGGGTTTTGTCGCGGTTTTTACAGCTTGACGGGAGAAGCATCGCGCAGGAGAATTGAGGTTTTGAGCCGTGTTGGAGCATTGGGGTTGCACACCAGGGAAGAATATGCTTGACCGGGGGAGCATGGGAGTATCCGATATTCTGTATTCTCTTTTCTTCCTGTGTATTAGTATCAATGCAGAAAGTTTTCCTTTGGGTTTTCACCCAGTCCTATCTTTAATTGAGTATATTTGCATCATTTGGGTAGAGCCACCATCCAAACTGCTTGGCATTCTTTTATGATTTTAGAGGTTAAAACACAGGAGAGATTATCTTTCACCCTGAATTCTTTGCCTCTTTCTCTGGTGGTACTCTGGGCTACACACTCTTCTGTTGTTATCTATCACTGACTTGAAAAAGTGCCTGTCTCAAACCAATAACAAAGGTATGGGCTCGTGGCCAATTTACCTATCTATGGGTGATCTTGGTCATTAGGTGGAGAAAGCCAAGTATGGAGAATCTCTTAGATTCAGTTAAGTGTTTTTTTTATTTTAACCGGGTGTATAATGAAAGTGGGATAATTCTTTTGTTTAACAAGCAGGATAAATCTTTCCTATCACTAACTTGAGATCTGCTTAGATTTTCACTCATTAGTCCTCCCAATATTCAATAGTGTATATTTGCATCTCTTGGATAGAACCATCATCCAAAGCACTTGGAACCAATTTGGCTTATTAAATTGAGTATTTTGAATTTTCAGGTTTAAGTCGTGTGCAAAAAATCAACGAGCGCATAAAAGTGTGGCAAGCAACATAGTCAGGTTTAAGCCATGCACAAAAGATCAACGAGACTCATTGGAGATTTCACTTGGTAAGAATTTCTCAATTAAGGATCATTTTTTAGCAATTAGTAAAAGTAGTATAGAGCAGGATAGATTTAATATGAATTTACTAATTTAACGATTCTACAATTTAGGATTCCAAGAAATTAATGGATTGCCCTGTTTTTGCAATGAATATGGTAGCACTTGCATGATGCAAATAGGAATTAATGCTAGGTGACACCTTTTCATCCTCCATTTCGCAATTTGTGATATTGTATGTGTGTATTGTTGGGATTATTATTAATCCTCCCTTTGACCACATACTTTAATTGTCTAATTGTCTATTTACCTAGCTTATCAAGTCTTCATCACTCCACTAGTGCATGAGGGACACACCTGTTAAGATTTCATATGCTAGACTAGATTCATTAGTGTTCAATTCAAATATCATAGCAGCAGCATATCCAGAATCACTGATAGAAACACAATCACAAGATAGACACGGTATTTATCCAGGGAAACCCTGAAGGGGAAGAAAACCCAACAAAACTTCCTCTCTATAAGATGTATTAAAAACAACCCCAAAAACAGGTGTTCTCCTACAGTTGTTCTGTCCCTCTCTCTTTCCTATGCACTACTCAAATGAGTGAGTCTATGTTCAAATAAGAACCACAACTCCTCTATTTATACACATTGAGCCAACTGATTTTTACCCTAATCAAGTTGGGCCCACTAAACTGTCTCGGCCAACTTCACCTAGGAAAACTCAAAATAGTATATTATATTATTCATTAGGGTACTAATCACCCGACTTACAATGTAGGTTTTACCTCACGACTCTATAATGATTAGATACAATAGCAACACCCCGTTGGAGGAATAATAACATCTCCCTTGGGTTACATCAGTAAAAGACATTTAGAATATTGTTTGAAGTTACAATATTTCAACACTCCCCCTTAACGAGAAGGTTATTCTACTGACAACATAATCATAGACTATAGGAGAACCGAGAGACAATAATTACAATAGTACATCTAGGTAATACATCTATCTGTCATAGGAAGTTTTCTCAATCAGTAACTGGAACAGTTACTCTTCATCTTCTGCATCACACGATCACTTGATCCTTTTGTAGCAACGCTTCAATCTTTCGATCCTTTGTAGCAGCACTTCGAGCTTCTTGATCCTTTGCAGCAGCACTTCGATCTTCTGCAGTAACCTTCTGATCTTCTTGACCCTTATAGCAGCACTTTGATCCTTTCGACCCTTTTGCAACAATAATTTGATCCTTTCGATCCTTTGCAGTTGTACTTCGATCCTTTCGATCCTTTGTGACCGTACTTCGATCTACTTGACCCTTCTCTACTGTACTTCGATCTACTTGATCCTTCACCACCACGATACCTGCAGTACACATGATCTATTTCCAGAATGATCAATCCCGATAACTTTATGACCTACGTCCAAGGGCAATTGAATCCTCCATCAACATGATCCATGAAATCAATCATCTAAATCGTTTACAACTAAATGTATATCTCGACCGCACCCAGTTTTGACCCTATCGTCCGTGAGGACTCATCGTAGACCATCCATACCACATAGGGTAGGACCACTCCCAAGTGAGTGTTATACTACGGTATCTACACTTATGTGTAGGAATACTCTTCCAAGAAAGAGTATTTTCTACAGAGCAGATCTCGACCGCATACAAAATGTCAGCCCATCATAGAACATCCATGCCACATAGGTTAAGACCACTCCCAAGTGAGTGTTATACTACGGCATCTGTGAGGACTCATCTTAGAGAATCCATACCACTAAGGTTAGGACCACTCCTAAGAGAGTGTTATTCTATGACATCTACATATGAATGTAGGCATACTCTCCATACAAGAGTATAGTCTACAAAGCATATATCGACTACATACAAAATGTCAGTCATGTCATCCGTGAGGACTCATCATAGAGCATCCATACCACAAAGGTTAAGACCATTCCTGAGCGAGTGTTATTCTATGGTATCCACAACTGAATGTGGGTACTCTCCATGTGAGAGTAACATCTGCAGGGCCATCCTTGGCTAGTAAGGACCACTCTCATGAATAGAGTATTATACCTGACATCCTCAAGAGAGGATACTATTGGTCACAAATGAATGTGGGTACTCTCCATGCGAGAGTAATATCTGTAGGGCCATCCTTATCTAGTAAGGACCACTCTCATGAACAGAGTGTTATACCTGCCATCCTCCAGAGAGGATACTATCATCCACAAATGAATGTCAGACCATCATCATCACTATCATCCACCATTGATGTCAGTCTCACCATTACTCCCCCTTTCCTGGGAAGTTCCATATTATCAACCTGCTCCATTTTTGTCTGATAAGGTCCATATCTTCATCATCTATAGTCCCATCACTATTCCTCCTTGCAAGAAAAGTCTTTTTGAACTACACCAAGATTATCACGAAAATATTCAAACTTCACTCCAGATAGAGGCTTGGTCAGTACATCAGCATCTTGCTCATCGGTACTCACATACTGGAGCTTGATGGATCCCTTTTGTACCATATCCGTTATATAAAATTATTGGATTTCTATGTGCTTCGATTTGTCATGGAACATCATATTATCTGACATCTTTATACAACTCTAGTTGTCACATATAATTACTATGGTGTCCAACTCCATGTCAAATAATCTTGACATCAGCTTCTGAAGCCATATCGCTTCACAAGAAGCGGAGCAAGATGCAATGTACTTTGCTTCAGCCTTATTGAAAGCAACAATGGACTCTTTCATACTAAACCATGAGATCATGGCGAATCCCAGATAATATCATCCACCTGAGGTACTCTTTCTATCTTCGGCTCTTCCTGCACAATCTGAATCTGTATATCCATACAATTTGTAGTCATGATCTCTTCCATAGTAAAGTCCCAAATCAATTGTACCTTTTAGGTACCACATCACATGCTTTGCAGCTATCAAGTGAACCCGTGTAGGTTTAACTAGATACTGACTCAAGGTGTTCACAACAAACCATATATATGGCCTTGTGTTTGTCAAATGTTGATGTATTTGTAACTTCGGAATGTATTTACTTGTATATTTCATATATTGTATTTCATTGGTCCCCGATGTTCCTATCAAGAGAATCATTAATGTAAACAAGTCATGCAAAGTCATAGAGGTTAACCCTCCTTGTTGATCAGGGGTTAAAGTCCACATAGTTGTGGGGCACTAGGGTTATTAGACTCTCCTAGAGAAGTCGGCCCTGGTAAGTTATTGTCAAGTCAGAAACTAGTATAAATAGAGAGTGAGCCTCTCTATTTATCACACAGTCACATACACTCATTTGTAGCTAATGAGTGAGAGAGAAGGAGCTAGGATAAGAGAGAGAACAACTGTTGGAGATCATCTTTTTCTGTCTTTGGGTTTTACTACTGCCATTGGTGCTCATTCCATCTCTGAGGAAGTTGCAGGGTTTTCTCCTTTATGGTTTCCCCGACGAAAATCTGTGTCTATTGTCTCTTGTGATTGAGTCATGTAGTGAGTCATGTCCACTAGCTCGGATGTCTCATCAGACAACTTTAGGTTGGTTTCCATGGGTGTGCCCATGGCTTTACAATCCAACATATCAAATCTTTTCAAGATTTCTACTACATACTTTCCCTTATTCAGAAAGATTCCTTATGGGCTCTACCACACTTCTAACCCTAGGAAATAATGCATCAATCAAAGATCTTTCATCTCAAATTCTTTATCTAGCTTCTTCTTGCAATCCTTGATTTGTTTCTCATGTCCAGTTAGAATTAGATCATCCACATACAACAATAGTAAGACTAGTTCATCATCCATAATCTTCATATAAAGATGAGGATCAACTTTACTCTTGGTAAAGCCCATGCTTGTCAAGAAGTTATCTATTCTGCCATACCAAGCTCTAGGAGCTTGGTTCAGTCCATACAGAGCCTTTTTCAACCTACATACACGAGTCGCTATGTCTTCGACTTCAAATCCTTGTGGTTGTTCGATGTAAACCTCTTCCTCAATCACAGCATTAAGGAAGGTTGTCTTTACATCCATTTGGTGTAAATCCCACTTCATCATGGAGGCAAGTGCCATAATAGTTCTGATGGAAGTGTACCTTGCTACTTGAGAAAATGTCTCCTCATAATCGATCCCCTCTTTTTTAGAGGATCCTCTAGCAACAAACATTGCTTTGTACTTTTCAATGCTTCCGTCAGCAGCATGTTTTATCCTATAGATCCATTTCGAAGATACCACACTCTTGTTTTCTAGTTTGGGAACAATATCACAAACATCATTCTTCACGATCGACTGGTATTATTTCGTCATTGCTTTAACCCATTGTATCTTCTCTGCATCTTCCTCATAGCTGGTGGGTTCTTGATCTACGACATCACACATCAAAGCTACATAACTAGATTATGGCTTTTATCTTTTGTTGGTTCTTGTGGAGCCTTCTGGCGCTCCGTATCTTTCTACTTCTTGTATGATATCTCTTACCCAGGCAGGTTTTCTCTTTTGAGAGATATCCATAGTAGGGGGCTCTTGAGGCTCTAGCATGTCATGATCTTTTGATGCTACTATTTCAGGAAATGGTTCAGCTTTTGTCCTTCAGAGAGGTACATCCTCTTCATGTACTTCTTCAAGCTGACACCTTCTAGAATTCTTAAGAGTTGTATCTTCATCAAATGTTACATCCCTACTAATATCGATATGATGGAATCCTGAAATGTATATCCTGAAGGATTTGGAGACTTCATAGTATCCTACAAATATTCCCTTCTTTCCAGAAGGATCAAGTTTGGTTTTCTTCTCTTTCGGAATATGTACATATACTGGGCAGCCAAATATCTTGAGATGGCTTCCTTCAGGTTTCTTTCCAGTATACATCGCTTCAGGTGTCTTGAATCCAAGAGCATTGTGAGATAATCTATTTTGTACATATACTATTGTTCTTGCTACTTCAGCCCATAGGTGCATAGGAAGGTCTTGGGAATGAATCATGGTCTTCACTGCTTCCATGATAGTTCTATTCTCTCTTTCCGCAACACCATTTTGTTGGGGATTATAGGGAGTGGTTAGTTCCCTTTTGATTCCTACCTCCTTACACAATGCTTCAAATTCCTTTGAAGTACATTCTCCACCATTATCTGATCTCAGTGTCTTGATTCTCTTTTCTGAGTGGTTCTCTATCAAGGCTTTGAATTCCTTGAATATCCCGAACACTTCACTCTTATTCTTCAAGAAGTATATCCAAGTCTTTCTTGAATAGTCATCAATAAATGTGACATAGTACTCATATCCACTCAAGGATATGGAGGGCATAGGACCACATACATCAAAATGAATTAGTTCTAACGTACATTTGGTCTGTGTTTCACTTTTCGAAAAGGGATTCTTGATGTTCTTTTCCCTTTTCACATCCCTTGCAAGTACCCTCATGTTCGATCTTCAAATCTGGTAACCCTGTTACCACCTTGCTCACATAAGGCAATGCTTTGTAGTTGATGTGGGCAAGTCTCCTATGCCACAGTTCACTTGAGTTGGTAGTCTCATGGAAAAGGGCTGTCTCTGGATGTCCTTTGAGTTTGTATAGTCCTCCTTCTTCTTCTCCATTGACTACAACATCTTCAAGTGTATTTCCTTTGGACCACATACGTACTTGTCCATCTATAAAATCAACTCTATATCCTTTCTTATCTAGAGAAAAGATGGAAAGTAGGTTCTTTTTTTTCAAACCTGGTACATACAGTACTTCCTTCATCTTCATGGAAGTCCCAGAGTCAAGCTTGTAGCTTGATTCACCAATAGCTTTCATGGGATATTGATAGTCATCTCCCAATGACACCTTCTGGGGAGAGTTCTTCTCTTCAAGTCTTGACAGAGTTTTCTTCTTCCCTTTCATGTGCTTAGAGGAACCACTATCAATAAGCCATGTTTCTTCTCCAGGTGTTACAGACCCATAGAGTGCAGAGAATAACATATAGTCTTCTACATCTTCAACTCTAGTTTACTTTCAAGGTCTTTCTTCATCCTCATCTTCAACTAGATGGGCATGATGTCTTTTATTGTTGTTCTTCTTCTTTGATGATGGACATTCTCTAGCAATATGTCCTATCTTATGACAGTTGTAGCATTGATACTTTGAGTAATCCTTCTTCTTCTTCTAGAATTTCTTCTTTGAAGGATTAATCAACTCTAGTTTACTTTCAAGGGCTTTCTTCATCCTGATCTTTAGCTAGATGGGCATGATGTATTTTGTTGTTGTTGTTCTTCTTTGATGATGGGCATTCTCTAACAAGATGTCCTATATTATGACAGTTGTAGCATTGATACTTTGAGTAATCCTTCTTCTTCTTCTGGAATTTCTTCTTTGAAGGATTATGATTACTCTTCTTGAAGTTTGATTGTTTTCTTCCTTTAGTATGGGTAGCTAGAGAATGATCATCTTCTCCGAGCAGAGCTCCTCTATTGGCTACACTAGCTTCTTCTTGTATGCAATCTTCCCATACTATGTCAAACTTCATACTTTCTTTTCTGGCACAAAGATTCTAAATGAATGAGTCCCAAGGTCTAGTGAGACCATTGAGAGCAATCATAACTAGTCCATCCTTATCAAGGGTGTCTTCGATAGCACTTAGTTTCTCTTTGAACTGGCAGACCCTTGTGAAGTAATCTTAAATAGATTATCTTTTACTCGTCTTGGTGCCCTTCAATTGAGCTCTCAGATTCATCTTTCTATTGATGTTCCTTCCCTCATACATTCTGGAAAGTGCATCATATATTTTCTTAGGTGTCTTCTTAGATGACACTTGAGGGATCGATTGATCCTTAATCGAATCAGCAATGATCCTCATTGCCTTGATTTGGTCTTGTTTATGCTTCTCCTTAGCTTCAACTTCTTCAGGTTCTACAATCTCATCCTCGATGTACTTCTCAAGACCATTCTCTTTCATAATGAGACCAACTCTATACTTCCAAGCGAAGAAGATTTTTAGGCCTTCCAATTTTCCATCAAGCTTAGTGCTTAGGGCCATCTTGTCCAGTAGGTCACTTAAAAATGAAATTTATCAAAATAGGAGGATGAACTTACCAGTAGATGCACTTGAGGGAGGCGGGTTGGTTGATCCAACGCTTTCTAGAAATCCCAAATCTTCAGTCTTCAAATCTCACTACAGAAATTCTAGTTCTGTTTCACTGCAGTTTTATGGTTCACTACCAAACTAGGGTTTTGGTTTCCCGGAGATCTAACCACCCAAAAGCTTTGATCTAGGGCTCAATAGATGAGCTCCTGGGAGACGCAACTTTCTATGCAAGTAGATCTTCAAAGCTCCAACTTTTGCAGAAACCCTAATTTCTTCCAGAGAGGGAGGAGAGAGAATTTCACCTTGTCAAAGCTGCTTTAATCAGGTTAGCTCTGATACCATGTTAAGATTTCATATGCTAGATTAGATTCATTAGTGTTCAATTCAAATATCATAGCACCAGCATATCCAAAATCACTAATAGAAACACAATCACAAGATAGACACAGTATTTATCCTAGGAAACCCTCAAGGGGAAGAAAACCTAGCAAAACTTCCTCTATATAAGATGTATAAAAGACAACCCCAAAAATAGGGGTTCTCCTCCAGTTGTTCTGTCTCTCTCTCTCGTATGCGCTACTCAAGTGAGTGAGTCTGTGTTCAAATAAGAACCACAACTCCTCTATTTATACACATTGAGCCAACTGACTTTTACCCTGATCAAGCTAGCCCCACTAAACTGTCTCGGCCAACTTCACCTAGGAAGACTCAAAACAATATATTATATTATTCATTAGGGTACTGATGACCCGACTTACAATGGAGGATTTACCTCATGACTCTATGATGAACAAATACAATAGTAACACCACGTCGGAGGAATAATAACATCTCCCTTGGGTTATATCAGTAAAATACATTTAGAATATCCTTTGAAGTTTACAATATTTAAACAACACCTAGGAGGCATATTCCACTTACTGCACCTAATTACATGAGTTTAGGTGCCCCAGGGACCAATCCCTATATTTTAGGAACCCACTCTGAGTGCCACTAGCAGTCTCCTACATTTGACCTTGGTAGGTAATCAGTTATGTTCAGTTATGCTCTAATTACCATCAGTTAGATCACAATCAGTTAGCCTAGATCCAGTTTGCATGATTTAAGGGAGAGTGGGTGCCTTTTCTCACCTATGCTCATCAGTTAACTAATTATAGACTAAGTTAGGTATCAAGAGTTGCATCAGTGAGCTCCAATGGTGATTTTCCCACACTGAGTTAGCTTCGTACTACCATTTTCTATAAATAAAAATAATTTACTTTGTAAATTCTTTCAATTAATTTAAAAAAAATTAAAATGTTATTTCATTTTTTTTGTTTTATATTTATATTCAAAATATATCTATAATTTTTCATATTTTAAAATCCAAATTTATGTACTTCATTAACTCTTTTTAAAAAAATGTATATTTTTAAATTATTTTTAAAAATATTGTTGTATCTTTCCATAGTATCTTAGTTACCTTATTGTGTTATAAATGTCATATTAATTCTAATTATTAATGATTTTCTAATTTCTAAATAACTTTTTCACAAGCTCTCATTTCACCCTGTGTGATTACAACAAGTTATCCAATATATAAGGCAATTGATGGCGATAGATTTGTGTCTTTACAGCTTCTTTTTAAGTGTGTTTGCAATTCTTTTTTGCATATGTTAATCCATATTCAATAAAGAGCCAACATAAGCACAAACTCTATCAATTGGAAACCATAAAGTCTTACAAACGCATGTAATACAAAGAATTAGGCGACATGACTCCCTTATGTAGAAATCCATGTCACAATTTTGCTTTGTACGAGAGTTGCACTATGAGACTCAATGAACTGCAACACTAAACCCATGGACTGTTGAAATCACATTTTAAAACTTGTATGTGACATTGTTATAATGCCTACAAAGATATATGGTTTTGTTTGAAACTTAAAAGTGTCTCTTAATGCCAGGGTTAATGCTTCGTGTATGGTGTTCCTTCCAAGAAAATAGTACAGTAAGCATAACGAAAAATAACGAAAATTACAATTTAAAATTGAATTGTTTGAAAGTAGACGCAGAGATCACTGGTAATGCCTACAATAAGATGATCGATTCCAATGTTTTGAAATATCAGTGATTGGAGAAGATATGTCAGTTTCATGTAAATTTTCATGTAAATTTGAGTTATGCCAAAATAGACATTTATCATCACAAGGTTGATAAAAGTGCACCTGAAATAAGAATTTTGGGTAGATGGATCAACCATAAAAACATCAACTTGGTTGTCACAATCGCTAGTGCTTTTATAGGTAATGTTATAAAAAACAACAACAATTATGGTGACGACAACAATGCCCAACACTGACAGCACAACATAAAGTAAGTGATGAGTATAGGTATTTCTATCATAGTTAAATGAAGAGTTGAAACAAACATGTAATAATTTATTGGGATTATTTTTTATCCATGGATATCATGCACAATTTTTATTTTTTATTAATTATAACACAATTTATAAAATTGTTTTATAAATCATTTCGTATATGACAACCATGTACCAAAAATAAACCCAATAAATTGTTACATGTATATCTCACCTCTCCATATAACCAAAACATGACTATCTTCATCACTTACTTTACGGTGTGTTGATAATGTTAGGCGTTGTTGTCGTTGTCATTAATGTCATTATTCTTGATAACTTCACTCATAGCAATACTATCAATTGTCGTAGCCAAACCGATATTTCTACGGTTAACCAATCTATCCCAAGTTCTTATTTTGGGTACAATTCTGTCAAATCTAAGTTCAAAAATATTTTATCTCGGCCTAGCTCAAATCCACGATAAACTGACAAATCATCTCCATGAACTGATATCTTTAAACACCAAAATCAATCCATCTATTCCAAACATTACAAGTGACTATTGCATCCACCTCCAAATGATTCAACTAGAACCTATGATTTTCATCACTTTTGTCATGCCTACTATACTATAATCTTGGAGAAAACATCATACACAAGGAATGGAGTCTTAAATCTAGCATTAAAAAACGTCTTTCAAAATCGAACACAATCTCTCAAGACATCTCTGCAAGCATTACAACGATGCCACATACACGTTTTGGAATGAAATTTTAACAGTTCATAGGTTTAGTGCTACAGATTATTTGGTTTTGATAGCATATAGCCGATGTAAAGAGAAATTAAGGTATGACTTTTTACACTAGTAAGCCACATTACCTCCAAACGTTTTTATAACCGTTGTATTTGTAAAACTTCAAGTCATCCAATTGATAGAGCTTGTGCACATGGCAGGTCTCTATTGAATTTGAATTAGTGTCCCCCATTAAAAATTATAAGCGCACTTGAAAAGAGACAAAGATACAAATTCACCACTCGTCAAATGTCCTATTTATTGGGTATATTGTTGTAATAAAAAACAATTAAATAAAAAGGTTGCCAAAATTTTCTTCAAAAGGTCAAAAACATCAATATTTACACTTACAATAGCATTTATAAGATGGATCGATAAATGGTATAACCATGGAAAAATATAGTTTAAAAATAAGCATTTATTTTTAAAAATTGGTTTAATAAATATTTATTTGCCCATGCCCTCTTGAAGCTGTCATTGTCATATGATTGAGGATATTAACACCATTATTTGGTTTTGAGAAGTATGTAGGTGTCTCTAGACCTCGAGAATGATTCTCTAGAGAATAAGACCATGCCTTTGGATCTAAATAAACCATTGAGGAATCCAGAGCCTTGGATAATGCCTCAAAGAACTATGCAAGACTTTTCAAGGGTATCCATTTAGCGTTGTATCTAGGTCTTTGGGCCTCGAGGTCTTATACATGGTCAGTGGAAGAAACTTGAACCTTGGTCCTTAAGAAATATTTTATCTATCCAAGGCTAAGAAGGTTTGCTCCACCAACTACACATGGTCCTGTGAAACCAGCCACACATGGCTTCATTGGCTTATGATTAAGGATGACAATTCTATTATGTGGGTTTGAAAAATATGTATATGTCTCGATGTCTTGGGAATGACATTCTAAGGGAAAGATCATTCCTTTGGCCATAAAGAAACCATTGATGCATCCAAAACCATGAACAAATCCTTAAATCATCATGACCTGGGGAATGAGAACATACGGCCTCTATCCCCAAACAAATAGTTAAGTCATCCAAATCCATGAATTACAATGCCTCAAAGCACCATGCATGACTTTGCAAGGGTATCTATTGTACTATATATCCAAGTCATATGGCCTTGGGGCCTTCCACATGGTTAAGGTAGGATACCTAAACCTTCACTCCTAAAGGAATATTATAGCTTTCCACAGGTAAGAAGTTTTCCTCCACCAACTACACACGACCTCCTAATTGTATAATTGGCCTAAAGTTTGAAAAACATTGGATTTTGTTTTTTCTTCAAAAATGTCAAAACTCAGGTTTCGATGGCTTAGGCGAACATTTCAACTGTCCATTAGCAACCGAAAGCCTAGATTTCGGCAGCTTAAATGTGAAATTCAGGGCTATCTTAGCCACCGAAATAGCAGGAAGATTGAAACGGTCAACATGTCTTTCACACGCATGAACCGTCGGGATTAAAGTGCTATCATTACTCATTAACCACCGAAACTAGGACTTTCGGTGGCTTACAGGCTAAAATTTTGGTCCATTAGCAACCGAAAGCATAGAAAAAGACAAAATGATGATATTTTCGCTCAGATCAAATGTTTTCACTGCTAAATCATTTCAACGAGGTTCTAAATGAATTATAAAATTAAAAAGGATAGAGATCTATCTCTCTTTTAAGTTTTTGAAGCTGATACAAAGGAGATAAAGATTGAAGAGATTTTCTATTTTTGGTCAAAGATATGCCCAATTGTCAGAAAGGGATCTTGAGTTGCCTTGTCATCACTTAGAAGATCTATGTGGCTGTCGAAAAATTCAGATTTAGATAAGGATTTGATTCCTTTTATATAGGAGCTATTCCTATTATTTTGTAACTAGTTTGATATTATGCTATTTTTAGCTATTTGATCCTCTATTTTTAGCTATTTGATCCTCTTTGATAGAATCTGATTTTTTGATGTAAAAACTATAAAGCTAAGGCTTACAGGAGAGGAGAGAAAGAAGTCCGAGAGACTGTGGTTCAACTTCAGGAACTTGTAGCCATACTTCATTGAAACATTAATGAATATATCTTGACACAGAAGATTCTTTCATTGTACTTTGTTCAGATTTCCATTTCCTTTTCTTTGCTATACTTGTTTATGAATATTACATTCATGTTTCATGTTTGTCTAATGCCTGATAGCGGTCATCCTATTTTTGCATTGATGAGCTAGGACCTCAAGTATTTTACCTACTGTAGCTGGCCATTCATTCTATACATTCGTATGTTTGTTTCTGCTGGTATGATAAGTGTTCTTCATGCTTTCACACCCTATAATTAAACCTTATGAGTAGTATAATAGAAAGCCTTTAGTCTTCGAGTATATTCATGCGTTTCTAAGTGGATGTGAACATATTAAGTTATCTGACTTGATCCTATTTCCCATACATTATTGATCTATTTAAGTTACCAGGCTCATTCCCTTAACAGTCAGGGAAAGACTCCTGGAGTGCTAACAAAACGCACAACCTTTTAAAGTATCAACAATAAAACATAGAAAGCTAGCCAAGGAATCTGAGATGCCTTTATTCAAGAAGGAATACTATCTACATATTTATATAGCATTTAGGTAGCATTCTTGGCACAACTTTTCTAAAAGCTTTTAGATTGGTGTTGGAGAACTCAGGGTTCACACCATTCAATGCAAAAACACCTTAAAGATGCAAATTTTCAATTTCAGAACAATAAAATTCAACATTAAAAGTAATTCACAGTAAATTAGGCAACACTGTCCCCATCCATAGATTAAGGCAGTTCAAGAGTGACTTACTCAACAACATAGGGAGGAGACCAAAACCATCCCGCACTCACAGCAGGAACTGCAACCAAAAGACGATCAACAATGGCAAGGAATCGTTGTGACTGGGCCTAGGACCTTAATGTCCGTAGCCACATATATTCTGCTAAGGCTAGTAATATATATTGCAAAGTTGCAAAAGTGGCATGAAAATATTCCCTTTAGCAGAAATAGCATCCACAAAAAGGGCAAAACAAAGCAGCAAAGCAGTCACGATAAAAATATAACTATTTTTTTAATCTTTTAGGAATCAAGCGAACTAACTATAGATGACATAAACATAAGTGCTTAAGATATATGGAAGAAAATGTTCCATAGAAATAAATATCATGTGATCGGGACTACCATGCATGTTCTTCTGCAAACAAGCACACACAAATGGAAGTAAAGAAGGAAAGACATAAAAGACAACTTACAAGATCATGCACCAGTGATAGAGTGATCCTTGCCCCAGCAAGCTCAGTTGATCAAGCATCATCTCTGCTTCTCGAAGAGAACCATAAGACTTAATGGTTATTAAATCCAATGCATCAGTGTCACAACATACAAATTTTCTTTCACTGTAAGTTTCTGCAACCTACTTACTATTTCATAATCCTCCATCTTCGGAAAAAGGTATTCTTGACACCTTGACATAGCAAAGTGTGGCAGTTTATCTGGATCATTGGTGATAGATATGAAAACAACATGTACATGCGGTTCCTAAAGACACTTGAGAAGGGTAACCCATGTTTCAGATTACCAACATATTGCATTAGTCAATAACAACAATTTTGAACTGTGAGAAAGATGGAGCCAAAGCAACACTCTTGAGGAGGGTTTTAGCCCTCTCTAATCCATTTTCGATTAGTAGCGTCCACTTCTCTCAAATCCAAAAAATTCTCTGCAAAAATCCACATGGTCTTAGTTCCTCAAGTGAGATAGCCTCCGCAAATGAAGGACAAGTCCACATGGTCTGAGTTCCTCAAGTGAGATAACCTTCGCACATGAAGGAAAAAAGCGCGCTTCAGGCGAGATTTAGGATAATGATGAAGGCTTCGTTTTAAAATTAAAACTGGGTGCAGCCTAGGGCGTCTAAGGTCCTTTGTCAAATCATACGGAAAATACTCTATCAAATATGAAACCTTCCCTATTGTCTAATAAAATTATGAAAAATAGTTTGAAATTTGAATTTACCCTACCTCCAACGCTATGTGACTCGATCCTTCCACCTTTGCATGTACACAACATGCAAAGGGGGCTTCGGGCCTGTATTACATCATCAAGACTGTATCCCAACCCTTAAAATCGACATGACACATATAATAAGAAGAGATTATCCGAAGCTCGCACTAGGCCCGATGTCATGGAGCTTAAACCCCTCTACACAAATGGAGTTTGAATGAGCCCGGGCTTGTCCTGTACTATTGTGTTTCAGTTTAAATGAGTTGTAACTGCTTGTCTACTTTTCCATTTGTAAATTCAAAAATTTAAACATAAAATTAATTTCAACATCTTCAAGGGCGTGTACTTTTATTTGACTGAAAATTTAGCCGGTATACCTTTTATTCCTTTTGTCAGAGGCCCTAGAGCGGACTATAGATGCACTACATTTTTCTGTGAAGCAGTCATAATTATAGAAAAGTGCGCTCTGAGCGCTCATTTCACCTCCATGTGCGAACCCTATCTGCTCCATTTTCCACAAGTTTTCAGCTTGCTCCTCAGTTCAAGCCAGAGCTTGGGAGAGAGTGTACGATCGAACCACTTTGCGATCTCCTAATCTTTTCCCACTAGCACTGCTTCAGGATCCCTCATATGGTGATCGTACCTCCTAACCGTTCTTCAATTTCTTTGCTTCTACAACCATTATAAGTTTCGATGGAGGAGAATTAAAGCAAATGTAATGTTGCTGCTTGCAGATAGATCTACATATAAATGTACGACTCTGTTGGATTTACGGCTATACAGAAAAGCTCGTCCGAGATAATATTTTACCACAACAGTCCTCATGACTCACAAGCCTTGCTCAAGTCATTGTGCCACCACACCTTTAACTTTATAAACAAGACCTACACAGTGGTATTGTCCCCGCAGCTGCCAATGCAACAAAAAAACGCACAAATTGGTCTACATAATTGGGAGTCAAACCTAAAGGACACACTCAGTATATTTCGATCAGCCACCCACCACCATTTGAGATCTGAGCTCTCTGAGATGGAACCCTACTAATTGGAAGCAACTACTAAAAGACTTCAAAAAAAAATCAATTTAAGAACCATGACTGGCGATTTAGGAGTAGTTACCCCAACTTACTCGACTATAATGAAAAAACTTTGAACTCGATCATGGCCCTAGACACCGGATTTCCTTCTGGAGTAAGGGAATTCAACCCTAATTTGCACCTTTTTACTCCATTTCTCTTTTATTTAATGGTGTGTCAGTTACTTCAATAGAGTCTCAATGTCTCATCTACATTTTCTCTACCTCGACTAAAGTAAACTGGGAAAACGCACTTTTGCAGTAATTATGACCGCTCTATTGCAAAGCGTCGTGCATCCAGGCCTAGAATTTGACGTCGTGTGAGACCAAGGGTTAAATTTGACGGGAGTATACCCGTATTTAGGTTTTTTACCCGTCATCTAAGAAGGGCATTTTTTAAAAACAGTAGTAGTTTTGACGGGTATTTATAAAATTTGCCAGTATCGAATTTATTTATATATATATATATATATATATATATATATTACCAGTTGTAAAGGCCAGCTATCAAGATGACTTCTCAAGGCGTCACTTCTAAGTTCTACACAGTAACACATAAAGCTGCGAGATGACTTCTTAACAATATATTGTTGAAAAAATAGGATTAATAAATATTTCTTCCAAGTTCCACCCACATAAAGCCTGGAGATGACTTCTTACAATTATATTGTTTAAAAAATAAGATTAATAAATATTTCCAAGAAAACGTGATAATAAATAATGAAAATGACGCACAGTCAATCAATTTCGACTGCAATGTGATTCGTGAATGAGGGCTTAAGCCTTAGAATTATACACGCATATTTTTCGAGTCCTCGCCGGCGTGGGAGCATTTAACTCTATCATTTAATTTCTACCAACCGCACCAGCTGAAGGCTTGAAGCTATGAATGAAAGATTGAAACCCTTTACAGGTTTACTTTGGTTGGGACTCCAAGCATGGAATTTTGAAACCAACTCTGGTCTGGACTCGAAGCTTGAAAGTTGAAAGGGTTACTCTAGTCAGGACTCAAGCCTGGAGGTCGCCGCGGGTCGAGAGTGCAGTTGCAGGCGGCAGGCGGATTAAGAGGTTTATCATTTACCCCTGCTCTCGAATTTGAATTTCATTTACATGAGCTCTCCTTTGCACCCTGTGTGATGTTGGTTTTGTCCATTGTGGCGCCTTGTGTGAGGAGAAATTGGTGTGTAGAGTTGAAGATCAAGCTGCGCCTTGCTAAAAGCACGAAGATCTAGAAATACCAGGATAGAACCCTCTGTGAATGAGAAAAACCATAGTTCCATGATAGATATAGCGATATACTATTCCTAATGTACTGACGACGACCTGAACTCAGTTGATTAAAAGTCAATCAAGTTTCTCTGCGGAGGTGAAGCCTTAGATTCTTTGGAAACTTCAATAAAAAATGGCTATACTCGTGTCACGAATTGCATTTGAGCTGAATACCTTAGTCGAGTTAGCTGAGTTCACTGATTTAGTCGCAATGAATCCCCCTGCACATGCAATGATCGGTCTCTTCGTGCTTTTTACCTCTCTGCCATTATCCCCGACCATGCCATAATTCACTTTCCACACACCACCCCCTATATTCAATGATCGCCCTCTAGCCTTCAGAAAACTACAAAATCGTGCAGGCAGTCGTTCCTTTCACCGTCGCAGGTGCCCTCTTGCGCTATTGTTGTTGGTGAGTGCAAGGAGCAGGTAGCAGATGGTGTTCAAAAAATGGTGTTCTTTTGAGTTATTCTTCCTTCTGTGTGGTGGATTTCATTAAATTTTTTTCTCTTATTTTTGCAGGTAGCTTAACAGACCCTGCTTTCCTGCAAAGCCTGCTTTCAGCCTCAGCAGAGTGGATACCGGTCAGCAACCGCTTCCTTCTTCAACCAAGTAAGCATTATGCCATCGAATTCATGGTTTTTTTGCAGATGTATGTGTCCAACTCCTGTCTGCCATCAATTTCAAGCTTTCTCAAAACGTTTATAACTTTTTTGTTGTAATTTCTCCGTCATTCCATCCTTTTCCCTCCCTTCACGTTGAACAATAGTTGCCTAAACTTGTAGCCTAGCTGATTGATAAGGAAAGCTGACTACAAGAGTAAATGACTCCCAAGCCCACCAATGCCTGATCCTTATGACATAAATTTCAACATTGCAAAATATACCCATATGGAGATTTATTCTATGTCCTCGCACCTTTTACAACTAATTCTAGATGTACCAATCCATGGTTGAATCGCAACACTTTAACTCTTCTGACCTGAGGGAGAGCAGCAGGATTTTCTGTCCTTAGAAAAATACGAATTATGTGTTCTTCAATTGAATACCGAGTCGGGTGAGCTTATTACTAGGGAAATGGCAGATGTCTCAGATTGTGTTTGAACCCATGCAGAGAATGGTCAAATGTAATTTATATCATCTTCTATATTGCAAACACCGGTATCTTTTTAAACTTGGTTGAGTTTGTTCAGTGCACATAACTTCACAAAGTAATCAACGAATAAATTTCAAAGTCATAAATGAACAACGAAATTAAGATATCCACAGGAAAACCTTGGATACATAAAGTTGGCCTTGTTGGCTCCACATAGATACTCCTGTAGCATCCGAGGATGATACTCTAAAATCTGTCCAATATAAGAAGAACGTAAAAAGCAAAGTGATAGTCTGCATAAAATTTTAGATTTCTCCCAAGTAAATCAAGAGGATAAGACATCTATTTACAAGAGGATAAGCAACAATAGAATTTTAATTATCTATTTACCTCTCTATAAATAAGCTCTCTCACATCATCCTTTGTTAATATTCTCCTTTCAAACTCAAACTCCAGCTTCGAGATAGGTTGTGTTGAAGGTTCACGCTCAACTTTTGCCAAACCATTGAAATATGGATCGTCTAATGCCTGAAAATTTGCACAGCGGATACCCATGGATCACTTTTGATTTTCATTTAGGGCTTGATTCTCTATGTAGTCAATCGTCGTTCAGGGCTTAATTCACTCATAGAAATAAGATATTGCAGCAATTAAAGACCTAGACTTAAATTGCAGTATATTATGGTCAAGTAATTCTCAATAAAACATAAAAAACTACAATCAGAATAGATATCACCCAATAAGGTTCAATGTTACAAACCCAAAACTTGCAATCTATTTTTTTTCTTTTATTTTTATTTTTATTTTGAGTGAGTGCAGGTGCAATTTCCATTCTAAAATAAAATATCTAATTTATTTATTTCTATTATGTAGGTGTTGACAGTTGTATCAAAAAATGTCTCAAAGAAAAAAAAATCAGTCTTCTATCAAAAGGTTTTTTGGATGGTCTACAACATCGCAAGCTTCATCGCCCGATAATCAAAATCGTGATTTTGATTTGAATGAAGACTTAAATATCTTGGGGCATGATGAAGAATGCCATGAACAAATTCAAGAGGGAGAACCTAGTTCTCAAAAGAAAGAAAAAAAGTAAAAAGAGAGTTTCGTGAGCAATGGAAAACTAAGTATAAATGGTTGAGAGAGGCAAACCATGAAGGAAAAACAGTTATGAAATGCATATATTGTGAAGAACATAAGGCACTTGGACCATGGGAAATTGGCATTGGTTGCTTTGCCTTGCAACATGATTCACTAGTTGTTCATGCTAGTTCAAGCATCCATAAACTTTCACAAGCAAAATGGATATATGGGAATGA
>LPNX010826074.1:212783-233982 GCA_001517045.1 Pseudotsuga menziesii | reverse complement strand
GCTTATGTGTACGAAAAAGGATGTGGTTTAATTGCAACTATGATTCACATTCATAGGCACAACTTGGGATACACCGATAGAAGAATAACTGAAACAGTAAACAAATACACATTTAGCAAACAATAAACGCATACAAGAAATGCAAGGGGAAAACAGCACTGATAGAGCATCCATACTCTTTTGGCATAAACAACATGCAGCTTAAAGAAGTAAAAGAGACAGAGGACTTATTTTTTAGTCCACAAAAAACTAACCATATGGTTTAATCATGTAACATTGCCACACAATTAACCAATGCGACCCAAGTTATTCAAGGATCTAGAACAAAGCATGATTAAACCAAACCCATATGATATCCAAAAAAATTGATTGCATCATAGTGAGTCACAGGTGACATGCTACCATAGATGTCCATTCTTTCAATGGAAGAATGAAAAATGAAGAGTTTTATATAGCTACAACTACCTAGAGAGAATAATATCTAAACATTTCTTTGCTTCTCAAATTTGTATGTATAGAACCTCATTGAAGAAGGAACAAGCCACCCTTAGTTGCTTGAGAAAGAGGAAAGAAATCTCATGAAGGAAAAACTCGACATGCACACTAGGCATGAGCTCCTTTTTTACTTTTGGAATGCTTTTCCCCATGTTGCTTGATCAGGGAAGCAACATCAGTCTATCTTCCGGAAAAAGCAAAAAGAGATGTTGTTGGACTTGCTTTTTTACAAGGAGCATGACATCTCTGTCATGCAAGTCCTCAAATCTCAGGCTGCTGGAAACAGACAAATTGCTACATATAGTAGTTCTCTCAAACTCTGCTAGCTCTAGAAAGAACTAGATAAATGTGCATGTTTGCATACATCTGCAATGGCACCAACCTGATGGAATCTCACTATATATTAACCCTCTAGTAGTGCACCAAAATTGAGAATTAACAATGGCGACTCAAGGGGACGACATCCCCTTGTAGAGTGTTAAACATAGTTGAATCTTTGTACTCTAAAGCTTTGAGAGTGATCCATGGGAAACCTACCATTATCAATAGTGCTTGTTCAATGGGCAGTGGAGTCAATTGCATGGTAGCTCGACTACTCAACTGGAATGAGCTAACAACCATGCCTACCCATATGCAACCGAGACGTGCAAACCATCTAGGAAGTACACTCCTTCCATTGGAACTAGATCAATGTGGATGTTTGGATACACTTACAATGGAATCTCGTTGGATCTTAACCCTCAAGTAGTGGAAGAACAATTGGGGTTTGACACGGTGGGAGTTGTAAGTACATGGAAAATCTTGGAAGAGATCATTGGACAGCTATCAAAGGGATCTTTCCGTATGTACAGGGCACTAATGACTGCATCGATTTGATATCAAGTAGATGGAAGCAAGAAGCTTGAGATATCTAGATTTGATTGGACAAGTGATGTGGACAGTGCAAAGTCCACCGGTGCATATATATTGATAACAGTTTTAATCTTTAAAAAGTTTTACTTTACAATATATTTAATTTTTAATTATATTCTAAAACGTTTGTAATCAGATTGTTTCTTTAATTTTCAAAAGAACAAAATTTATAAATTACCCCTCTCTATGAGCACTCGAGTTGCTCTAAACTACTGTAGGTTTATAATTGCCCCCGCAATACGCAATACGTAGTAGAATCAATTGGAAGAAAAATAAGCAGTGATTAATTTGTATTTCAGTATCAATCAAGAACAGAGTGTGTGCTCCTTTATAGCAAACTTAGAAATGAAAATATATTTGACAGGCTTCAAATTGCCGAGGACGTAAATTGACAGGCACCAAAAACTTGAAAACGTCACCAAATTTTCACATGACAGGCACTGGAAATTTGAAATTCCAGGCCTGGGTAGTGTATTTACCTAAGCCACAGCAACGGGAAACAGAAGGCCGACCGCAGCAGCTAAAACCGCCCGAGCCAGCACAGCGCAGAAACGCCATAGCAGACGGTAAAAGCACCTGCACCTACCCGAGAACAGAGCAGACCAGACCGTAAAAGCGGACCAGTAGACCAAAACACAACACAGCGCTAACGTCACAGCGACCAGCCACCAGAGCCGACAGAGCCGCCCGAGCCACCACAACCAAACAATGATCAACTATTGCCAACCGCAACACAGCGCTAACGTCACAGCGACCAGCCACCACAGCCGACAGAGCCGCCCGAGGCACCACAGCCAAACGATGATCAACTATTGCCAACCACAACACAGCGCTAACGAACAGCCAAACGCAACACAGCGCTAACGAACAGCCACCACAGCGCTAACGAACAGCCACGAACACCCACCAGCGCTAACGAACAGCCAAACGCAACACATCGCTAATGAACGGCCTACACAGCGCTAACCTACAGCCAACACAGTGCTAATGAACAGCCACCACAGCCAACACAGTGCTAACGAACAGCCAACACAGCGCTAACGAATAGCCACCACAGCCAACACAGCGCTAACGAACACCCACCATTGCCAACCAAATCATTCACATCATTCACATCGCGGGCATAAAAAACGTCTAACAATAATCTTCCGTTTGTATATATAGAAACTTCTTTCGGCCGAATAATTATTCGGCTGAACGTTTTTTCGGCCGAAATATTATTCGGCCGAAAGTTTGTTCGGCTGAATAATTATTCAGCCGACAAATTAATCAGACCAACGGTCCTAGCAGGACGTGATTTTCCCGGCAAACTTTGCAAGCCGTTCACTACGGGGCAAGCCGTTAACTTTAATCTTTCGGCCGAAAAAAAAAATATTCGGCCGAAAAGTTTCACATTATTTCGGCCGAAAGATTCTAGAATACGATTTTTGAAGCGCATTTGTCACGGAATAGACACCCAACTTCATGATTTCACCCAACTATTAAACAGAAGGCTGAACAGAAATTCTTCAAGACTCATTTCTGGAAATTACAATCGGGTCTTTAAAAGGCAAAGAAGCCCACATGTAATAGAGCATGGTCAACTTTACATTAACAGCATCTGGAATAATTTTACAGCAAAAATCTCCAAGCTTCTCTAATAGAGAAAATGATGTACTGCGCTCTGAATGAACTGAGTCCTCCTTTTCTGGTTGTCAGCTTCCTCTATTTAATCCCCATAAGCAACGGATTTGCCTTCTTTCCCACAGTTGTTACCATATGCCATTCGGCCAAATTGCGCCTCAAGCGTTTGACGTTTCGGGTCCCCAACAGGCTGTTCATTTGCCTTTCAACGTTATCCCCATTGTGGCATAACTGCCAAGAAAGCTTCACCAAACCATTACAAAGAAGTTGTACACATGATGAAATATCCAGTCACGTCATAATGTGCCGCATGAGGGATATTCCCGCCATGCCAAGGATCAGAATGGAACCATGCGAACTAAACTTCCAGAAGTTTTAGTCATCTGAGCTTCCGCCATTACGGAAGAGGATAAGAAACGGGCTCTGATGGTCTCAATCGGTTGTCATTTGCTTTCTGAGTCAGAAGTTTTGTTACTTTGGTTTCCGCAGTTGCGGACGGCGGATGGAAAAGTCTCCTGATTTGACTTTTCAAACCTCGCGTCGCTATGTGCGCCGCTCCGTAAGTCTTGGGCTTCCACCGTTGCGGCTCCCATTTCACTTCGACTTCCGATCCTTTATATCTCCACCGTTGCAGCTCCCTTTCCGCTCCGAATTTCGATCCTTTATATCTCCGCCGTTGCGACTCCCGTTCTGCTTCGATTTCCGATCCGTCCTTTAAGTTTCTGCCGTTGTGGAAGGAAAAATCTCTTGTGAGCTCCGACGTTTCCAAAAGAAAAATATCTTGTGAGCTCCGACATTGCGGAAGGAAAAATCTCTTGTGAGCTCCGACGTTGCGGA
This sequence comes from Pseudotsuga menziesii, assembly GCA_001517045.1. Lineage (NCBI taxonomy): Eukaryota > Viridiplantae > Streptophyta > Pinopsida > Pinales > Pinaceae > Pseudotsuga > Pseudotsuga menziesii. Next base: position 230,115 of record LPNX010826074.1, on the reverse strand, counting down.
AGGAAAAAGCTCTTGTGAGCTCCGACGTTTATATTTTTGTCGTCTAATTTTTCATCCGCCACTTCTTTGAACCATTGTACCATATTTTTCCTTGATTTGGATTGATATTACATCGATGACGAATGACCACCCTGGATCAGTTTGGGTCTTCAATATCCACAAACTCTAAATCAAGTTCTCAATGCCAAAATAAGGTGGATATGGTTGAAGAATCCAAATGAAGTTTGGGATAAACTTTGTAGGAACAAATATACTCCAAATTTGTAGGAGAAACACCTCATTAAGTGGAATGAGAGGATTGAGGGGTCTTTGATATGGAGTGCAACATAGAGTAATCATGCTCTTATCTAGGGTCATGCCTTTTGGAAATTTCACCATGGAAGCATGACTCCGTTTTGTGTTGATTCGTGCAAGAAATTTCAACCCCTCACTCAGCAACCTAGCCTTAACACTATCCTTGTTGGTATCCCAAATTTTGAATATATAACAGTTGATCATATTTGGTAGGATAAAGATAATGATTCAACATGGAGAATATGGAAATTTTCATATTCTATAGGATATTAACCTAAATACTTGGCACGATGAGTTAGGATCTTGAAATATCATAATAAAACATGGCTCTAATATACTTCATTGGGGTCACCATGCTCTAGGATCTTTCACCATTGAGGAGGGCTAGTCTATTTAGGCATCTCAGCTTCTACTACCTCAAAAATGACATGGAAGCATATATTGACCTAGAATTTATGGCCTAAAGTTAGCACGTTTCCTTGGTTCACAGGTCACAATGGGATACTCAATTGGGACAATCTCATGAACATGAATTGTATAGGCCCCTCAGTTTTCCACCTTTGTCGAGAACATGAAGAAATCATGGAACACATGTTAAATCAATGCAAGTGCAAATCTAATATCTATAATATTTTGGTATGATTATATGCGCATTTCAAATAAGCACAATAATAGAATCACATCTACCTTGGCTCAAGGGATCACTGGTTCCTTTCAAAATCTTATTTCAAATAGAATATGGAAGTTGAATCCTGACCCTACATCATGGAATATCTGAAAATACCGTAGTTGTATAATTTTTCACTCCAATCAAATGGGTGTGGATCTTTCTTAGTATCACATCAAAGGCTCAATCATTGAGATGATCAGAACTATCAAATGAGATGTCAAGGATTGGAAATGTCAACTAGATGAAGAACCCGTCCTTTCCCAATAGTTTCTTACCCCCGCCAATGACCTAGGTGTTCCATTAATAAGATATATTATCTTTAACAATCCGCACAAATGGATACTTTCCCTCCCAATTTCATCAAAATAATTTTTGATGGTGCTTCCAAAGGAAACTCAAGGCCAACTAGTTTTGGAGTGGTGTACATAGACGATCAAGTTCATATCCTATAGATTCTATATGAATCCTTGGGCATGACACCAATAATGCTATTGAATTATGCACCTTAATCAAAGGTATCCAATTCTCCTAACAACATCATTGCTTCTAACTTGTTGTTGAAGGAGAATCTCGAATTATCTTAACATTTTTATCCAAAATTAACAATATCTTTCAACCTAAGAAAATGTCACCAAGATGAAGGTTGTTGGTTAATATTGATCTCCTTTAGTTGGTACTTGTCTCTCTTTTGGTTCTGATTCCCTCAGATGTGGGAGAGGATGCCAACAAAGTTGCTAACAAGCTGGACAACATTGGAATAAATAAAAATTCCGAATAGTTAAACTACTTGGTTGAGAAAAATCTAGATAACTTGATTCTTTGAGAATACATCACTATGGATTGTTAGTTAAATATCTCCCTATATAGGGTGTCATTCTCACAATAAGAATGGACAATTATATGAGAATGAGAATGAACATGTGGTGGCTCTTACTCGAATGCTAATTCAGGTTACATACGTAGTAACTACGGTATAATATGTGCGATAAGTTTAATGTTGAATCATTCCTATCTCATTCTCAATCCTTTTGCAATATGTCACATGTTCATTTACATTTCCCAACACCAAGTATGTTGGAGCTCATATCTATGGAGATGAAAACCATCACTCCTTTGCAAATCCCCTAGATGGTTACCTCAAGCAACATTCATGCATAATTGATCATGCTTTTAAGGTATGAACAATCTCATTTTCTTTGTCATTATGATAGTTCTGTAGCTGTAGGATTATATCTCTTTTAGGGTTGCTTTATGCGTCCAACCATTCATAGCTTCAATATCAACATTTTTCAAACTTGCAGTATGTCTAGGATGAGGCTCCATGGAATATCATGATGAACACATATTTCATTAAATTTGGAAATATTCTATTACAAAGAATTCATCCACATTGAGTATTTTTGTAAATCTCTAAATACATATTCTATTAAATCTAGAAAAATCAACTCAAAGAACTATTCCATTAAATTTGGAAAAATTAATCCAATGAACTATTTTCTCAATTAATATTTTTTATTTATTTCAAGTAAAACTTTAGTATTCAACCATTCAAAAGGAAAGATTACATCTCGATTATAACTAGATGGGTTAGATCTATAATTTAGAACTTCAACTAGATTGAGTTCTTTGAAAAAGAAGAAAGTCATAGCCTTTGAATCCTTACATAATTTCTATTAATATTATTTTTAGTTTGTATTAAATGTTAAGTTGATTAAATTATTTTATTGCATAATACCAACACTGTATTTGTTACTACATCAATTATAAACATTGTCATAGTAACTATTTTTGTCTTTGTTGAGTGTGTTGTTTTAATTTTGGAAGTTGGCACCACTTATAATCAAAACGAGAAAATATTTATGACTTGAAAGTCTAAGTTTTACCCTTGTAATAATTAAAGTAAATTATGAATTAAAATAGCAATATAATTTGTTTTTGTTGTTGTTGGTAGTGGTAGTGTATTAAAAACTGAGTTGATGAATGTTTACTTTATGAGCAATAGATTGATGTGAGAAATTTATTACCTATAAATTTATTTAATGATATTGATGTTAGTAAAGCCTCCCTTATTTATTAATATTAATTATTTTAACAATCAAAATCAATTATGAACTAGAATAGCATTAGTGCAGTACAATTTGATTTTTTTCATAATCAAGAGGAAAGGGAGAAAACCAACTCAACTAATTATTGCAAGTGTTCATTATTTATTTATCAATTATTTGAACAAGGTGTTTAATTGAAAAGAGACTATTTATATTGAAAATATAGATATCTTACAATATTTATATCATCTATTAATTTATGTTAGGGCACGGAGGAATCAAACCACCATCGTCCTGCTTGTAATGTAGGTGCTCTTCCATTGAGCTAGCACCCTTTACAACATGGGGGGAGAGGGATTGTGTTAACACCTAGATTACACCTTTCTAATCCTCTGTGACAAATCAAAATTATGAAAGCCTTAGACTTTGATTCCTTACATAATTTCAATTAATATTATGTATAGTTTGTGTTAAATGGTAAGGTGATTAAGTTTATGTAATGACATTAATATTGTATATGTTACTATGATTAAGCAATTGAAATATAATTTGATATGGTAAGTAGTACATTGTTGTTGTTGAGTCCCTATAATAGTAGAAGGTTGGCAGAATTTTAGAATGACCCATCTAAATACTAATTAATGACATAATACAAATGTGTCTGTTATTATAACAATTTTAATTCTTGACATATCTAGTAATATTGTATATATTGAGTATCATGTTGTAATATATTAGAAGGTTAGCAACATTTTACAAGTGACAAGAAAAAGTAATATATATTAAGTGTTACTATGCTAACTTTACTATTTTAATGATAAAAAACAATTATGTGTTAGAATAGAAATATAATTTATTTATATTACTATTTTTATATTTTCTAATAAAAGTTAAGTTGATCAATGATTATATCACAAAAATTAGATTGTAGAAGATTTTTTTACATATTATTATTAAAGTTATTTAATGACATTAATAATCAATGTTTGTTGTTATTATTATCTAGGAATTTCATTTAATTGAAATTATGTTAACTAATGTGTCTAGGTTGAGTTACCATAGTAAGTCTAAGTCTTTTATGAGTATGATGTTTTTTTTGGAAGTTGGCACCACTTGATAGTGGACAAGAGAAAATATTTTATGACTTGAAGTAAAATAGGTTTTATATTAGTAATGATTAAAATATATTATTAATTAGAATAGAGACATAATTTATTATTGTTATTGTTGTTGTTAGTGGTGTATTAAAAACTAAGTTAATGAATGTTGATTTTATGAATAAGAGATTTATGTGAGAAATTTACCTATAAATCTATTTAATGATATACTTTGATTATCATTAATATTTATATTTACGTATTAAAACCAAAGTCACCAATATTTGACTAGTGAATTATTAATAATTTGTGTAAGAAATTTCTTACATAATATAAAGTTATTTAAAAACATATTAATATTGTGTTGTGACTATTATTAACTTATGTAGTATTGACATTAAATGCTAATACTTGGCTATTGATTTTCGAGATTAAGCTATGTGAAAACTTTTCAAACCATAATGAATTTTACATTGTTCCCCCGACGATCATCCGTGGAGTCCCCCCTTGAAATGTTGGTTTTAAAAACTCACCGACAACTTAATCTAGAAAATCATTCACAATGATGACAAACTGTGAAATCCTACACTCTGAAAATGTTACTACTTTGTCTTTGTTGAGTATAAGACACTGCGCTAGTACAAAATTTGCACCACTTTAAAGTCTACAAAACAAAATATAATATTGATTAGAATGCAACATATTAGAACAATTAAATTTATATCAATTATCATAACAAATAATAGGAAAAAATCTATTCAAACCGTATTGCAAGTGCCTTACATTATTCACAGAGGAATTCTAGAAGATTTTTAGAGGTTCATTATTGAATATGATTATGCACATTTGATATAGTGACATATTGAGTTTATGTAAAAAACAAATTAAAAAGTTAAAAACTGAATGGTGTTATCTAATTCACAGAAAGTACCATCACATGAATTAACATAGAAGTTGAACCAAAAATTTCATATTAGTAAATAATATAAAATTCGTCAAAAAAGGCTTGAAGAGAATATTTGATATACAACAAACATTGAAAATTGTTTCTTCTTGTATATTAATAACTTGTTCAAAGAGCCTAATTACATTCATGAATAATATCCACCTAATCTCCTTATATTTAGTCAAACAAATCAATTACAACTTGCACACCACATTTATTTATCGTGGTCTTCTTGCAATCTTCTTTCTTTTGCATCCATGCCCAAACTATGGTATTAACTAAAATAGATCCAAGTCATGTGTCATCAAGGTTTAGTACCAAATATTGTTATAAAATTTTCCCTTGTATTTCCTTGAACTAGGCTTCCATCAATCAACCTTTACATGAATAGTCTCAGTTTCATCATTTTGGGAGATATATGAGGTGGTTTTTGCCATCCAAATCATCTCTCATTCATCCTCAGTTCATGATCTAACTAGAAACATCTTTCATTTCTGAACTTCAATCAGAGGATTGAATCTTGGATTTAGCTTGTTGCACTTGGGTCCAACATATAACAGTTCATCCGTCACATTATCAAAATCTCCATCCATAATACTTATATTACATGCAGTGCATTATGATCAGCATTAAATCTCACAAGGATTAAATTGTCTTTATGATGCAATGTATTTGATGATAATGTCTAACATGAATTAAAGTTAACGCGATGTTACTACTTAATGATTGATTTTCTGGATTAAGTTATGTAAAATCTTTTCAGTCCACAATGAGTTTTTCATGGTTCCTATAACAAGAATGGGTGGAGTGTCCTCTCAAAATGTTGTTCTAAAAAACGTTCACATAGTTTAATCCATAAAATCAATCACAATGATGAAAAATTGATAAAAACTGCACACTCAAAATTTTAGTACTGCATTTATTGAGTATAAGTTAATATACTAGTACAAAATTGACACCACTTTAAAGTCTACACAAGAAAATATAATTATGAATTTAAATGCAACATAATAGTACAATTAAATTTATATCAACTATAATAACAAATAATAGGGAAAACTCAATTCAAACCTTATTGCAAGTGCCTTACATTTATTCAAAAAGCAAGTCTATAATATGTTTTAAGGTGCATTCGCATAAAGTATCATCACATGAATTAACATTGAAGTTGAACCAAAATTTTCATATATGTAGCAAATAATATAAAATTTGTCAAAAGGTAGCTTGAAGAGAATATTTGATATACTACAAACTTTAACAACTTTTTCTTCATGTATATTAATTAGTCATTCAAAAAGAAAAATTACATTCATTAATCATCTCCACCTAATATCCTTATATTTTCTCAAGGAGATCAAGTACAGCTTGAGGATGAAGATTTCCATGGTTAATCATAATGACAAAGATATTTTATGGAACTAAACTGTGTGAATTGAAACGTCCTTATGTTTCGAGTGGACACTCCACCAATCACCAAGGGAACAAAATCAAAATCTCAAAGTGGTGCTGAAGAGAGTGAGCAAAAGCTAATAATAAATAAGGTAAGGGTTTTGTACATGCATTAATGAATATAATTATGCACATTTGATATAGTGAGATGTTGTGTTGATATAAAAGGAAAATTAAAAAGTTAAAATTTGAATGGTGTTATCTAATTCACATAAAGTATCATCACATGAATTAACATTGAACTTGAAGTGGAATTTTCATATATGCAGTAAATAATATAAAATTCGTCAAAAAGTAGCTTGAAGAGTATTTATTATACTACAAACATTGAAAAATGTTTCTTCATGTATACTAAAAGTCATTCAAAAATAAAAATTACATTCATGAATCATCTCCACCTAATCTCCTTATATTCGCTCAAGTACAGTTTGTACACCACATTTATTTATCTTCGTCTTCCTGCAATCTTCTTTCTTCAGCATCCATGCCCAAACTATGCTATTAATTGGAGTAGATCCAAGTTCTGTGTCATCAGGATTTAGTACCCAATATTGTTCTAATTATTTTTCCCCTGTATTTCCCTGAGCTAGGCTGCCACCAATCAATGTTTACATGAAGGGTCTCCCTGTCATCATCCTGGAAAATATATGAGGTGAATTTTTCCATTCAAATCATCTCTCCTTCATCCTCATTTCCTAATCTAACAAGAAACATCTTTCCTTTCTCAACATCAATTCTAGGATCGAATTTTGGCTTTGGCTTGCTGCACTTGGGTCCAACATATACCGCTTCATCGATCACATTATCAAAATCCTTATCCATAATACTTGATATTGAATGGAGTGCATTACCATCAATGTTAACATTTTTCCTCGTCTTGGGCCAAAAATCATCCAAATATGAATCAATTTTATCCAAGGGTGTATGGTCATTGTAGATTCCATCTAATGCATCAAGAACTCTTTTCCAACACTCTAGTTTTTTATTCCATTCCTCTGTAACAATTGGTGAATTATCATTGCCAATAGTCTCTTTCCACAATTTTATGTATGATGTTATTCCTTCCTTTAGTTCTTTTAAATAAACATCATTGTCTTTGGGACATAATAAATATGGCTTCCCTGTGGGAAATATAGGTCCACCTTCATCATCTATATTCCACAACTCAATTGGTTCTGACCACTCAATGTCTCTAATGGATTCTTTATACCTCAAAACTAGAACATCATTGAGTACTAGAAATTGGAAGTAATGGACATTAAGATATCCAACTAGTGCATTTTCCCCTTATTGATGTACCCATTAAGAAAACTTTTGAATTCATACACTTTGTCAATAAGTTTAGGTGGAAACACCCATTTTTCTTCTATTGTGCGATATGTATCCATCATCTCAGGTAAAGAATATATAACTTTACTTTTCAAGTTGGAAGACATTCTTCTGTAGGTTCCATCTATGTCTTCATGGGTGTTCCCCACAAGCAAGAACCCAACCTCAATAGTGACGAAGACACCAAGTGTAGTTAATAGTGATAGAAACATGAAAACATAACGATTCTTATTATCACTAGATGCATTGTCCAACTGTAACAACAAATGTGGAGGAAGAGGTTTAAAATCAAGATTTTTATTTTTTGAGCTTCCATTTAAAGATAGGAAAGCATCCTTGTACACTCTACATTTTGAGTAAATAGAGTTTTGAAGTAATGCATTTGAAAGTGGGTTTCTTGAACTTCCACTCTCATAAAGAAAATCACCATACATATCAAGGTGTGGGTCTTCAAGGTCCCTCAAGCACTTTGCAAGAGATTTAATGGTAAATTGTGATCCCATGTGTACAAATGGTAGGGGGAAATGACCAAAACCTCCTATGATATAACCATGTGTTAGCATACTGTCAACGACAAACCCAAGTTTGTTCTTGCAACATATTTTCGTTTGACACGTAATCTTGGTATTGAAGTCTTTGTTTTGTCCATTTTATCATGGATAATGATCAAGTATTCCCTTGGATACTGGTCTGACATAATTCTATGGGAATAGTAGCAATATTTTCCACACATAACAATCTTATTATGCTTCTTCAGTCTAGCTCGTTCCTTTTCTTCCAACTCTTTTGTAGTTGTTGTCTTTATATGTGCTTTCAACACAATACATTCACTACATTTACTGAAGTTAGTGTTCTTTGAGAATGCCACATCTGGAAAATGAGTACTCCAAATCTTGCTCATTGTTCATTGTGATATTGATGGAAATTTGAGCTCTTGAAGAACCTCATTGATCTCTTTTAACAAATAACTTTGTGTGTACGTTGATGGCAACAATCTCAAAGGAGCAGACGTTCCATCTTCTACAACTTTCCATGTTTGGTTCGATGAAAAATATGAATTATCCATTACAATTTTTTGCAATATTTCTATGGTTGCCACAATATGTGCACGTGCTTTGCATTTGTTGGTGTTACCATGAATTTTTTTGACATGTCCTTGTTGGAAATTATGTTGGTAATTATTGAAGGTGTTTTGAGGAATATTAAGTATATTGTTACATTCTTTCTTGCAAATAATATCTCCATTAAACCTCATGTCTTTTAATTTCCTAACAGTAGGAGGTAGGCCATGGGAATGGCTCTTTGACATGATTGTGTTTGAAAGGAGTGAATTCAAGATAAATTCCCTAATGCCATTTTTTAAGAGTTTCATACCCCTTATAGGAGCTGCGATGGCTTTCCCATCCACATGTTGAAGAGAATCTTGTTTGAAACATTCATCTGCTGCCAAAAGTTAGATTTCTTTCTCTTCATCTCTCTGTATTTGAAAGTTTCCAACTTTTTTTGTAGCTACAACTCGTTTAATCTTTTTATATGTCCTCGTTACATGCATAGCAATTGAGTCTGGATATTTTTCATTATGAATATCATCATCCCATGTGTTTAAGGGACTTGTGTCCTCTATAAGATTCCATACTGCCATTTCCTTGGGTGCCTCCTTGAAATTTTCATTCACCCTTAAAATCTCACCTTCATTGTCCACCAACTTATTTGTTGGCCATTTAACCAAACAATTTATAGACTTATACCCAATCCTACATATTTCAAAATTCCTTTCTATGTCTTAAACAAAAACAATGACTTCCTTTTCACCTAACATTTCACCCTCAACCATGTCATCCTCACAGACATTAACTATGATCCATTTGGCAATGCACATGCTTGTTCTCATGCATTCATGTGTAAGAGAAACCTATTTACATGTGAATGTAAGCCTATCTTGGGGAGTATTTACTGGATGATCATGACAATGAGGTTCCAAATATGATTATGGCCAAATCTCATAAGATCCCAATGCACCCCCTATGCTGATCTCGTGGTGGTCATTCTCATGCTATGCACTTAGATGATTCATCCATCTCATCTGAGGTTTCCTCTCTTCACATATATTTTGTTTCCATGGAGATGCAATGGAAAATATTGCCTCCCATAATAAGGAGTTAATGTTGTTAATAATGACAACTAATCTTGATGTGTCTACTAAATGTCTTTATGGGAAGTTTTTGTAAGGGGCATAACCAGCAACGGTTTTACTCCTGTAACTTATTTCATGAAGTATAAAGTGCATGGTTGGGATAATTAATGTTGTAAGTATTACAAGAAGGAGAGGCCCTTCATGTAATATATCCTTGTTCTTGGTTAATGATCTTCAATACTTTGCCTATGTGGATGTATTTCCTTATGGGGTTTTAGCACATTACATTTTTGTTTTTAATGGTGTTTATTTGTGTAATATGTCATTGATGTGTAACAAGTGGTATCATAGCCATGACATCACTAAGGAATCATGGAGAAGCCATGAAGATGTGAGGTTTGGGAAAGGAAGTTGAGCCTGTAGCCGCTCTACATGTGAAAACGATCCCACTGTGGAGTCTAAAAGAGTTGATTGTTGAGACATTGCTGCTGCCCTGCATGCAAAGAACAGTTGGTCTACTTGTGAAGTAGTATAAGAGGCTAAGGAACTTCATGTAATCTCCTCATTCTTGGTTAATAAGCCTCAATAATTTTCCTGCATGGATTTTTCCCCTTTTGGGGTTTTACAACATTACACTATTGTTTTTAATGGTGTTTCTTTGTGTAATATGTCTTTGATGTATAACAAGTGTTGTAAGAAAAGGGAGTCACTAGTGCTACCATCAAGGAGAGACAACTAGGAAATGTTGGTGCTCTTGGAGGATGATGAAGTGAGTATATGAAGTCCAATTGCGTGGATACTATTGGAGAACCATTAGAGCATGTAGATCTTGCAGCCTTAGCACCAGTTAGTGGTTGCTGGAGAGAGGAGAGTAGATCCACTAAGGAGCCTCCCATGAAGAGAGGAAGTATGGATGTTGTTGTACCACTACCTGGACTTAGGAGAAGAAGTAGGAGCCTCATGTTGATTGTCTACTAGAGGACGAGCTCCCGCATAAAGTGGTAGGACTATGTTGAGGAGGATGATCCCATCTAGTTGAGGAGGAAACATTTCCCATTGATATGCATGTGAAAGTATCCTTCCATGGAGGAAAGTAGATCATAGAAGAAACCTCCTATGCATGGAGAAGGGTGTCTATCTACAAAGGCTGACCATGTGAAGTGAGCCTACATTTTTTCAAGGAAGAGCCAGTTATGGAGAAGAGTACAAATCGCCAGAGTGCTGGTGAAGTATGAATTCCACTTCTTGACATGGAGAAGTGTTTGTGTTGTAAGCCAGGTTAATAGGAGGAGAGACCGTAAACCCTGAGCTTGCATTATTATTTGAGAATATATATATATATATTAAATTTCAGAACAATGTCAAGTGCTAAATTTTAAATTGATAAATTTAGTTGTAAAAAACATTTTGAACTGTGTAAATTAAAGATGTGATATTTGTTAGTTCTGCATGGGTTGTGGAAACCCTTAGATGGTAAGAGAAATATACCTCTAACTATGAAAGATGATGAATGGGAGGAATTGGATACCAGAGCACTTAACACAATTTGATTATGTATTGTAGATGATGTGTTGTTTAACATTGTTGAATAAAAGTCAACAATAAGCCTATGGAGCAAGCTAGAAAGTATTTATATGAAAAAATAGTTTACTAATAAAATTTACTTAAAGAGACAAATGTATGTTATGAGAATGAAAGAAAGTACGAAGATAACAAATCAATTGAATATTTTTAATACTCTTATTTTCCAGTTGACTAGTATGGATGCTAAAATAGATGATGAAGATAAAGAATTCAATATTTTATGTACCTTACTTGAATATTGGGTTCAAGTAGTTTCTTCCATTATCCTTAGTACAAATTATACTTTGGAATTTGAAACTATGGTTGGAGCATTGTTGTCTAAGGAATTAAAAAAGACATCATTTTTGAAACCTCTTCACCACAAGATTTGGTTGTTAGAGGTCGATCCAAAGAGGAAGGAGAAAATTCAAGAGGTACTTCCAGGTCTGAATCAAAGGGAAGGAAGAGGAAATTAAAATGTTGGTAATGTAACATGACTGGCCATCTCAAGAAGGACTATTGGAAAAGACAAGAATCCAAGAAAAATGACTCCAAATCAGAGACAAATTCAATTAATTCTGATTCAGGTATGATTGATGAGGTTTTGTTTGTTTGTAATGTTTCCAAGTATAATGAAGAATGGCTATTAAAGTCTAGTGCTTCATGCCATATTTGTCCTCATAAATATTGGTTTTCTTCCTATCAAACATATAATGATGGTATAGTTATTTTAGGAGACAATAATTCATGTAAGACTATTGACATTGGAATTGTTACCATTAAAATGTTTGATGGAGCTATAAGAACACTTATAGATGTTAGACATGTTCCTGAATTAAAGAAAAAAATAATTTATGTTGGAGTGTTGGATTGTTGTGTTCATATGTTTACGGATTTAAGTGGAATATTAAAAGTATAAAAGGGTGATTTAGTGGTCATGAAGGCACATAAAACAAGAAATCGTTACAAATTGGTTGTAAGAACTCAAGTTAATGATACAATATTAGTATCTGAAGAGGTGTCAACATCCACTCAATTATGGAATCAGCATTTTGGTCATATGAGTGAGAAACTAATTTAGGTATTAATGAATCATAAATTGCTTCCAAATATGAAAATGATTGAATTTGATGTTTTGTATACATTGTATGTTTCTAAAGCAATGTAGACAAAAATTCCAAGCACGTAGGCATATTAGTAAAGGTGTTTTCAATTACATTCATTCTGATTTGTGGGGTCTATATCCTACTATTTCCTATGGAGGAGAAACATATTATGTATTGTTTATATATGATTTTTCAAGGAAATTTTGGGTCTATGCATTCAAAAGAAAAGCTGATGTGTTTAACACGTTTAAACAATTTAGAGTTATGGTGCAAAAAATAACTGGTAGGAAAGTCAAGTGTTTAAGGATAGATAATGAAGGTGAGTTTACTTAATTAGAGTTTGAAAAGTATTGCAAAGAAGAATCATAAAAAAAATGTATGCACTCCTCAGCAAAATGGCGTTGCAAAGCACATGAATAGGACTCTTCTAGAGAGAGAAAGGAGCATGCTCAATAGTGCTAATTTGGGGAAATAGTTGTGGAAAGAAGTAGTTTCCACTTATGGTTATATCAGAAATTGATCACCATCAATGGAAATAAATTGTAAAATTCTGGAAGAGTTATAGACTAGTCATCATTGTGATTATTCAAATTTGAAATTTTTTTGTTGCGAAGCTATCCACTCACTCCTAAAAATAAACCTTCTAAGTTAGAACCTAGATCAAACAAGTGCATTTTTGTTGGATAGGATGATGTAACAAAAGGATATATATTGTGGGATCCTACTACCCATAAGATTATCATTAGCAAAGATGTATTTTTTTATGAATATTCTCTGATTAAGTCAGAAAATGTAAGAGTTGATGTGGAACATGAATAGGTAATGGAAAAACAACTTGTTCAATTGAATAAGCAATATTATCATGAATCAAAGAATCAAGATGATGTTTTTGACAGAGAGGAAGTCATAGGATAAAAATAAATTCAATAAAATGTGGAAACCCCATAGCCTACACCAAGAAAGAAACAAGGGATATAAATCCTCATAAGAGGTATACAGATTTTGTTTTGTTTGTTTTATTTACTGATGATGGAGAACCTTTTTGTTTTCAGAAAGCCATTGATTTTGTTGAAAATACTAAGTGGAATATGGAAATGAAAGAGGAAATGGATTCTTTGGAGAAAAAACAAGACATGGGAATTGGTTGAAATTCTAAAAGATACAATTTTTTTTGGATGTAAGTGGGTTTCAAGTTGAAGAAATGTGTTGATGGTAAGGTTGAAAGATACAAATCCAAACTGGTCACAAAAGGGTACTCTCAGATGGAAGGTATTGACTATGATCAATTTTTGTTTCACCATTTTTCAAGTGTGTATAAAGTTTGTATTGTGCCAGCACTAGTTGCATTGCTTGATTTGGATTTAGAGAAACTAGATGTTAAAACAAGTTTCTTACATGGAAAGTTAAATTAGGAGATTTATATTCAACAACCAGAAGGTTTTGTGCAACATCATAAAGGAATATTAGTTTGCAGGCTCAATAAATCATTGTATGTCCTAAAATAGTCATGCATACAATGGTATAAGAAGTTTGATTCTTTCATGGTGAGCCAAGATTATACTTGAAGTGAATATGATCATTGTTTACAATTCAAAAGGTTGAATGAACTGATCACTTCCTTAGTGTTGTATGTTGATGATATGCTTATTGTGAGTAAAAGAATGGATGATATTAAAAGGTTGAAGGATCAGATAGCTAGCACTTTTGATATGAAGGATCTTGGAGCTGCAAAACAAATCTTGGGTATTAAAATACACAGAGAAAGAAGAAACGGTAAGCTTAGTTTTTCACAAGATAAGTATGTTGATAAAATATTGTAATGTTTGAAATGAATAAGGAAAAACCTATGAATGTTTCTTTGGCTTCCCATTTTAAGCTTTCTTTAGGTTTATGTCCTAGTAGTGTTGAAGAAAAGGATTATATGGATCATTTAACATATGCCAATGCATTAGGATATTTAATGTATGCAATGGTGAGTACTAGACCTGATATTTCACATGCAGTAGGTGTTATTAGTAAGGATGTGGGAAATATGGGAAAAAAACATTGGAATGCAGTGAAATGGGTGCTTCAGTACCTAAGAGGCACAAGTGACTATTCTATCAACTTTAATAATAACAGTGATTCTATATGTGGCTTTGTTGATTCATATTTCAAAAGTGATTTGGACAAGAGAAGGTGTACTTCAAGTTATGTATTTACTCTTGCAGGTGGAGCTATAAGTTGGATGTCAAAGATTAAGGAAACAGTCAATTTATCCACTACAGAGGATTAATACATTGTTACCTCACATGATTGTAAAGATGTGATTTGGATGAAAGGTCTTCTTAGAGAAATTGGAAGGTTGCAAAACAATGTGCCTTATTTTGTGACAATCAGAGTGCTATACCTTTTTATACAAATATTGTTTATCATATTAATAGTAAACATATTGTTGTTAGGTATCATTTTGTAAGACAAGATATAGATATGCTTCCAAAACCAGCATTGTTAGAGAAGTTACGATGGTGTGTAACTTCTCTTGGTTTGAAAAAAAGGTGATGAATAGTCTTAGCCAAAGTATTAGAAATTTTTGTAGTCAAAGTGGAGATTGTTAATAATGACAACTAATATATATGTGTTTACTAAATTTGTTTATGGGAATTTTTTGTAACGGGCATAACTGATAGTGGTTTTAGTCATGTAAATTATTTCATGAAGTATATAGTGCATGGTTGGGATACATAATGTTATAAGTAGTCTGAGAGGTCGAGGTTTGTCATGTAATCTTCTCTTTTCTCGGTTAATGAGATTCAATAATTTTCCTGCATGGATGTTTTTCTTTATTGGATTTTACCACATTACACTATTGTTTATAATGGTTTTTCTTTGCGTAATATGTATCTAATGTGTAACAAATGTCAAATAGATGGAGCATCCCCATGGAGTGGTTTGATGACAAAGGATTCTCTTTGTATTTTGTTGATAGCTTAAGCCCCCCCTGTTATGTTTTGGTTCCATATCCTCATCAGCACCGCAACAAGGTTGACAAATCGATGCAAACATAAGGCTCTCCAAATGATGGTCCTCCTCGCCTTAACAATAGATGTTTTGGTCCAAATATGAATGTGATTCAATATTTATGTGATATGCGCTTCAAAAATCTACAAAATATGGAGGATTTACATTTCAAATTGGAACTCATCGATGGAGAATTGTCTTTAATCCTTTCCTTTCACTCTAGACATGGTTATGTCTCTCCAAGGTTTGAAATTATGAATCATGATTCGATTTCTCTACAATTTTTAATTCATATTTGTACTTGCAAAGACACTCCTCGAAGGATAATGACAACCAACCCATACATTAACATTTGACTCTCAGTTTAGGTTTATGTTCTCAACCATTTTTAAGTTCAGTTATGCTTTAGGTTTTAATTTTGTTTGAATATTTTCAAATAAATCTCAACAATATCCTATGTTTTTTGTAAAATGTTTGGTTAGGTTGCTTTGTTTGACCACAAAGTAATTTTTTCCTTTCCTTATTTTGGTTGGCCACATGCACATGATGCATCTCTATACTTTTTTCTTCTTTAATATAATATAATACTTTTTTTTAAATGTCATTTTTTGTTTACTGGCCAATTATTTTTTAAATATTCAAATTTTATACCTTTGTATAGTATATTAAAGGACTATTTAAATTGAAAAAAACATGCATATACAAATACATAGGAAAAATACATGTTATTCATCATTAAACATACAAATAGTGTTCAACAATGTAATATCCTGAATTTTGACCTTAACTATATTGGGCATGAGCCCCACTGCATATGAGTTACTTTGATGTTTATGTTTATATATTGGGTGCATGCCCCACTACACATGAGTTATGTTGATTAGTTGTATATATTTGGTGTAAGCCAATGCACATTTTTTATTGTCTTATGTATGATTATATATGTTGGGAATAGACCCTAATGGACAAGGAATATTGTCATGGTACAATGTACTGGATTTATTATTATGTGATTATCCCTAATACATATACTAACATGATTATTGTGATTTATTTTGTAGAAGACTAAATGCATGATTAAGTTCTATAACATGTTGGGTGTAATCCATGAAGCACATGAGTGATGAGATATTGTGTTGAGCATAAGCTACGGAGCACATGAGTTATGATATTTTGTTGAGCATAATATTTGGAGCACATGATTTATGAGATTTTGTGTTGAGAATAAGCTATGGAGCACATAAGTTATAAGACTGGAATTGTTGGGAATAATCCGTGGAGCACTCCAAATTGATGTTGAGCATCAGCTCTGGAGGATCATATATTTGGTCATTGTATTGTTAGGTGTATTATACAAGTACATCCTAGTATTAGTGTTGAGCGAGAGGCTCTGGAATCGCAATAGTGTAACTCCCAACTAATAGTGTTAAGCAAGAGGCTCTAGAATTGCACTAGTGTAACTCCCAACTAATAGTGTTGAGATTAGGCTCTGAATAGATCTAGGGGTTACTAAAATTAAGTGTGTTGAGTGAGAACAAATTTGAATAGCATCGAACCTTATAATACTTATTTTAAGTTGATTAAATGAAATTTCAAATCTACTTCTCATCAAGGACTAGAAGAACTACCACGAAATACAAAGTAATCCAACATGCAAGGAGGACCTAGAGCTTCCTAACCTACTTGATCGACCAAACCT